>PVKS010010539.1:49539-59890 GCA_004027875.1 Aplodontia rufa | reverse complement strand
TATCTATCTAAAATGAGATATTACTCTAACTTGACAATTTAATATAATTTTATAAATCCAGCATTTTCACATGAAAAGCTTGTATGTTTTTCGTGGTTCAAACATGTACACACTAACTTAGAGTAAACTTTTCTTCTCTAAGTCTGAATTTCTTATTAGCTTTAATGCCTCAATAAGATTAAGAACATGGATTCTCAATGTCATTATAGAATTACTAAGGAATGAATTTTCTCAGTTTTAATTCCAAATTGTATTTGTTACTAAATTCAAAAATAAAAGGAGAATATGAAATTAAAATTTATTTTTAAAAATTTACCAAGCGGCTTCCAGCAGCAAGCACATTCCTGGAAAAGTTAGTAAATATGAGAGTTTAACTTTTCCTATAAATGCTAAATCAGTTGTGTGTGTGTGTGTGTGTGTGTGTGTGTGTGTGTGTGTGTAATTCAACCTCAGATTCAAAATCACACCTAATGTTATACATACAGTCCCACTTGGCATATGGACACATTGTGAGGATATAATCCTACAAGAATTTTATATTCTTAAACTGAAAATGAGAAACATCTGAAACACAGATGAAGCAAGATCAAGCTTCTCCTCAGTAAGAACATAAAAAAATAAAATGTGTTCATCACAGAATAGAGTGGGAGAGGGTGAAGCCAAGCAGAGGGGTAATCAACCACAAAGGTGACAGTGTTCTTAGAAATATTTCTTCCACATGTGCCTACATCTATTTGAGCTACCTTCTTAACAGCAGCCCAAAATAATGAACTGCTGAGTCTGGATGGCCAGAGAACAGTTGGAGTGCAGGAGGGATTAGGATATGGACGAGCAGAAGAGCTGCAGCCAGGGACACAGCAAATGCTCTACTGGTGTGGAGGTCCTAGCCCCACGTCAGCAGTATTGAGATTACCATGTTCCTTCAGCCTACAAACTGAGACAGTCACAGCACTGCCCAGACTGTCCTCCGAAACACCGAAACACACCTGTGCTCATTCTGATGCTGTGTTGGGGAAAAAATACAAAAGCCACAAAATTAGTTTAGCAAAATCCCAAATGAGTGTTTCTGGTCTTTGATTTAAATTTCACTGATAGAGTATAACCAAGTAAATGTCAAACTACAGAGACCTCAGAAGCTAATTTAGAAGACATGGACAAATCTATAAAGAAATTGTGCTTCTGATGACAAATGAGTTTTCAGGTTCCCAAGACATTGCATAAATCTCCAAATAATTGTGTGATGAAAGGTCATTTGCTCTGTCAAAATGTATTCAGTTAACTCAGGCTGAAATGCCATTGATATATATATTTTCTTTATTTAACTTGACTTTTCCCATAAATCAGATAATTAATATGAACCCAACATAAAAATAATGTAAACCATTCCACTTGAGATGCAAGCACTGGTAGGGGCAGAATTCAGAAGATATTGAGTGTGTGTGTGTGTGTGTGTGTGTGTGTCATGCACGCACACACCTAGAAGTACCAACATATGAACATGAGTTTTCTGTTTCTGTTACTTATAGATTGGTAAAATCTATGAAATGAGAATGATGATGGATTTTAATGGCAACAATAGAGGATATGCATTTGTAACATTCTCAAATAAACTGGAAGCCAAGAATGCAATCAAGCAACTTAATAATTATGAAATTAGGTAAGACTGGAATCTTCTAAGTTAAAATTGCATCAGACAATGCACTTGTATCTTTTGTTTATCATTTGTCCAATACAGTACAAACACATGATAATCAAACCAGAAATTATATGTTAAATCTGTTCCTTGGTGAGAATAAACCTATAAATATTTATTTAACATTAATACTGCATGAGGTGCTAAACAAAGTTCTATGATATGTTCAGAGAAATAAAAATTTACTAATTTACCCATTTCATAAATACGTGCTAGGCTCTGCTCCAAATATTTGAAATATATCAAGGTATAATTCTTTATCTTTATAGTAAACAAATACATGAGCGTGTAAAAATTATATGAAAAAAATAAACCAGAGATGGGATAAAGTTGTGGGAGAAGGTGGTTACTTTAATTTGGTGCATTTAAGAAGATATTCTTGGAAAGTGAAATTTGATCTGAGACTTCAATGAAAAGATGCAGTCATGACTGCCAGACTATGAAGAAGAAGATTATTACAGAAAAAAAAAAAGAGAACAAGCAGGTCTGGAGCGGTGGCTCTGTGGTTACGGCACCTGCCTGGCATGCTCAACGACACAAGTTCAAACCTCAGCACCACCTACACAGCAAAGTCTTTGATTAACAAAGGCCACATGAAAAACTAAATGAAAATTGTTTCTCTCTGTGTGTCCCTCTCTCTTTAAAAAAAGAGAGGGAGAGAAAACAAGCAAGTGCAAGCAAGTGCAAACTTCCCCAAATGAGAAATTTGCTGGGTTTGAAGGACAGGAAGAAAGTCCATGCACCAAAACAGAGAAGAGATGAAGCCAACACAGTTGGAGAACTTTGTTCTTGGCCTTGAAGAATTTGAATAATATATAAGTAGGGGAAGTCATGGGAGGGCTTTAATGAGATGTATGGTTTTTAAAAACATTCCTTGGGGTGGAAAACAGATTACAACAGAGTGAGGACTGAAGGAGGGAAGGCACCGAGAAGGCTGCTGCAGAGCCTAGATCAACACAAGAGATGACAGTGAGTGGACCGGGCTCATTGCTGTGGGTGACCAAAAAGGGTCAGATCTGGCCTACGCTTTGGAGGTTGAGCAGACTGCACTGCTAGATATTGAATTTAAAGAGGAAGAGAGCACTCAGAATTCAGGGAGAAACTTGGGATTTTGGTCCAAGTATCTGTGGAAGCAGTAGTGTCGCTCAGATGGACTAGACCAGGGAATCGCATGAAACACAGGAAAAGCTCTGTTTGGGGGCACTTGACACATAGGAGACACATCTCAGGGGTGATGGGAGGTGTCTGTCTGCATCACTGTGACATCAGGAGAGAGGCAAGAGTTGTAATATAAATTGGGGGGGTCAACCAAATATAGGTATGTTTAAAACTATGGAACTACAGGAGGGGTCCAGGATATAATTGATCCTGTGCAACCAATAACCTGTTTTTATAAAATGGAAACAGGGTGACTTCATAGAATTGAAGGAGTTCAAAAAACTTTACTGGAAGGAAAAACTGTCATACATTCCTTCTTAAAGGAAGTCCTGGGCCACCTGGGAGGAAGATTAGTGCAGCAACAAAAAAGCAATAGCTTTGGAGTCAACCAGGCTTCACCTGAGTGCCAGCGAGTGACTTTACCTCTCTCTGCCTTAATCTTCTCGACTATAAAATGGGGACAATCTATGTTTCATATGTTTTATTCTGAGAATTGTCCTAAATGTTTTTCAATGCTTAATCTAGCATTTCGAATTCAGTAATAAGTCAACAAATGATAAAATTAGCACAGTTCATTAACTATAGGTGCAATTTTTAGGTCCGTTTCTTTTCTGAAATACAGATGCACCTGAAAATTGATAGTATCTTAACTCTGATGCATGCAGAAAGAGCAGGTTTCCCACCTGTATTTTTATTCCACTTTCTACAGACCAAAATAAGTCACACATTATCTTTATAATTCTGTCAATCAATCACTGGGCCATTTTTCTTAAACTTTTTCGCCACAGAAATATCCGTTGTATTTGGCAACTATTATTGTCTGAGCCATTTCAATCCCAAAGTTGGATTCTGAAAGTGTTGGAGAAAACACAGAAGGGGCTCCCTTCCCACACACACCTTCATGGACCCAGAAGAGTTTGAGCTTTGTTTGGAGTACAAAGCAGGAGACCTGAGGTCTAGCTAAGGTTCCTTTGGACAAATCCTTTGATGAATTCTTTGAACAACAATTTTATCGTCAATGCCTGATCATGCAACATAGAAAACAGTATACACTAAAGTGCTTTGGAAAGGGCTACAAAAACTAGATTAAGATATACTATAATACTAAATGGCTATACATGTAATGTTGCATGATTTCAGAGATTGAAAATTCCCAACTCCTTGGTCTTTCACAAAACCTGGACATACTAAGAGTAAGGCTTATTCCCAAAAGGGCTTTTGAGTTGAGATTGGAAGGAATTGGCTATGCAGGGAATCTCCAGAGTTTGTTGTATCTACTTAATACACTGTTACCTATAGGAGCATGTCACTACTTTTGAAAACAGGGTATGAAAAATGAATTTGATCACTCTACTGTGATCACTGTTAATTAGCAGTATCCTCTGTGAAATAGAGATAAAAATATACCTACCTCTTGGGGCATTATGAAAAATAGATGAGCTAATACACATAAATCTCAGCATCTGACACATATCAGCTGCTCTTTAAAAGTCTGCTGATAATTATGATGGTGGTGAGGGAGGAGGGAGAAGAGGAAGAAGAAAAATGTGACAAGGAATTTGTAAAGAGAATTCATACCCAGTGATGCAGTCCCAGCTGTGGTTCTATGCCAGAAGCAAGACAAAGGCACAGAGATGCTTCACAAATTAGAATATGAAATGGCCAAAGAGAGGTCCCAGAGCCACCCACAGGACTCCCACTCTGCCTTGGAGAGAGATTCTTGCTTGATGAGAAGACCAGAGTCTTGGGTTGGCTTTTAGCCCCCATTTCTCAGCTCTGATCCACAAATGGCATGCCATCCTCCTAGTCATCAAATATTCGCAGAACATCGTCTAAACGCTGGGCTTTTGGAATCATTAAATTCGTGCCCTCAGCTTTTGATAGATGACTTTGTTTCCAAAGAATGTTGGGAAGGTTCCTAAAAAACCCCGCATGCTTATAAAAATAGGAAATAGAAACTCTAGGCGCCCCCTGCTGGTAGCTGATACCAGTCCAGCCCCCTAACTGTCAAAAACGTTTTTATTTCTGATTAAATGTCTTAGAAGAGAAGGGGGTTTTGTCTTTTTAAAGTGAATTTATAAAAAATAAACAATTTAAACAATTGGAAGTTTGCTTTATCAATCTTCTCTCCCCCAAGAAACCACATTCCTTGAACAAAGCTCAATCTTCTGAGATGGACTCCCCAAAGATCTGATATTCGGACTTTAGTTTTTCACCAAAGCCCAGGAGAAAGAAGGACCATGGCCCAAACCTGGTCAAAATTTCTGCCACACGTTTCAGAGCCACTAATTCACAGAAAATCATGCCAATCTCCCACTTTCCTGGTTCGGAGCTTTTATTTATGGTAAATGAGTAGCTACTGTTAAGGATACTATATTTACTTTTAATAACTTAAAAATCATATTTCCCAATACGCAACACATGGAAACATCAAAAAGCACAAAGTAATGAAAGTTAAAAAGCCATTCTTCCTTGGCTGGAGCAGTATCTCAGTTGTTACGGTGCTTGCCTAGCATGTGCAAGGATGTGGGTTGAAACCCCAGCAGCATGTACAAAACAAAGTGTTGGAACAACAAAAGCCACATGAAAAACTAAATAAAATTTGATTCTCTGTTTCTCTCTCTCTCATTGCCTCTCTCTCTTTACCAAAAAAAAAAACAAAAACAAAACTTCCATAATAGCGGTGCTTATAACCACTATATTGACATGCTGCTGCCTTTCCAGATTTTCCATACGTATTTTATGTTTTTCAAAATGACTTTCTCACATACTTATTTTATAAACTTTTTTTTAACTGAGCAGGACATAGTGAACTGACTTCTTAAAAATCAATAAGCATTCATCTGTATTACTGCTTTCAGTGATTGAAGAGCATCCATCCATCCATCTCTTATTCACCAGCAATTCCCAGCCAGGAGCCCTACTGTCACCCTAAGGGACATTTACAAAGGGGGGAGGCATCTTTGGATGACCTAAAGGATGGCTATTGGCACTTCGTGGGCAAGAACCAGGAATGATAATCGTCCTACAGCATCCAAGAAGGAAATGTCCAGTTACAACATAGATGATACGCCAATCAAAATGCATTAAATCATCCTTTACAATGAAGTATTGCTTACTTCCAACATGGCGGCTACTTTAAATGACAATGAATAGCTATGCTTAAAGCTTAGTGTTCCTCTCTATTTAAGGGTATACTCCTGGAAAGGTCATTATTTGGTCTAATGTTACACATGTTAGACTTTTGAAACATTTTTCTAATTGTGCTTGAGAATAGCTGAACCCATCTCTCCTCTGACGATTAAGGTACCTTCAGCTTGTTAACAAGCAATTCTACACAGTAGAGGAAACAGGAAGTGAGGGCACAGAGGCTAGTTTCTTTCCTTTAAATCTATAACAATCTTCATCAAGTCACTTGATTTTTTAAAATCTCAAGTTCCTCATCTGTGATATGGAAATAACGTCTACATAAGCTCCTTTGTATGAGCCAAATAAGATAGAATGCAAAAGATGTTACAGCGTAAGGGATCATTGCTAATAGCTATTGTGTCTAAATAGCTTCTCTCTGGCTGGAAAAGAAATGGAGTATGAGGAGTTGCACCCCAAACACCTGCAGGACAAGAGGTGACAGGAGGATGTGGGCAGGTGTAGCAGTCTCATGTTTTGGGGACCCATCAGGGAGTGGTGTGGACTGACAATAACTAGTGGGTCCCCTTCCAGTCTAAAAAGAGCAAATGCATCTCAGCTTCACATCATTTTTTCCCTTTTAAAAACGGATACATATCCTGATATGTCAAAAGAAATCCAAAACCCCACAGATGTTTCAAACACTACGAAGACCAAACACCTCTCTGGCCCGGGGGTTCATACAGCTTCAACCTCCACAGTAAATCTTAACCACAAAATGATCCTTGTCAACCAAAATGCTGCTCTTTTGCAGAAATGGACGTCTCTTGGGGGTCTGTGCCAGTGTGGACAACTGTCGACTGTTTGTTGGGGGAATCCCAAAAACCAAAAAGAGAGAAGAAATCCTATCAGAGATGAAAAAAGTCACCGAAGGAGTTGTTGATGTCATTGTCTACCCAAGCGCTGCAGATAAAACCAAAAACCGGGGTTTTGCCTTTGTGGAATATGAAAGTCATCGGGCAGCTGCCATGGCCAGGAGAAAACTGTTACCAGGTTAGCGACCCTCTCCCCAAAGACCAGGCTGCTGTCCCCCTGGCCTGCCTCAGGCTGCTGCCCTTCCCTCTGAACAAAGACAGCGGTGCTTGCTGTTTCTTTTTATTATCCTTTACATCTTTGGTTATGTTGTATCTTCAACTCTTCATCTTTCTTATTTATCTCATAGTTGATTCAGTTCCCTGAAGTTTTCACAGACAGGGTTTGGAAACATTCATTCTATGCCTTAGGTCTAATTTACATGCGCTGGGCAAATCTAGCACTTTAAGCTATCCTCTAAAGACTCTTTAAAGTGAAAAATTATCTAAAAATTAAATATATCTATCGGTAAATTATTGTCACTTTTATTAGAAATAATGTATATTATCCATTATAATATAGACATAATAAAACTGCAAGTGATACATTATCTCAATGACAATTAAGTGATGTACTTTTATTATGATTCCCTGATGTTTAATAATTTCTGTCTAATCTGAGAGAAGAGATACAGAGGCTCTTCTTTATAGGTACCTTTGTTGGGTATCGCAGCCACAGGGTAGGTCCCCTTTGGGCAATAACAACCAGGGTCTGAGTTTAAAAGACTCCACCAAGACACTGCTTCAATCAGATCACCTTAGGAAAAAAGTATTTAAAAGATCCTGAAGTCTTCCCCTATTATGTACAATTTTAATGCACAAATTTCTAAAAAAAGAACCTCAACTCATTCTAAAATACAGAGGGTAATAGGGTAGATACAATCAAAGCATTTTATATGCATGTGAGAAAATATCACAAAGAAACCCATTATTTTATACAATATGCACCCTAAATTTAAAAGTACAAAAACCAAATTTTAAAGTATTCACTAAAAATTACATAGCCAATATTAAAGTAAGAATTTCAAGAACAACAGAATGGGCACTTTAGAATCAAATTTTTCTTATGGAAGTTATGAGAGAGCCACCAGAATTTAAAACAAAACAACAAAAGTATCCAAATTTATATTGTCATTGTAAACATTTTTAAAAATAAAACATATCAATTGTAGGATTAGCCCTTTAGAAATTTTCAAAATTGGAAGGAAACAACTAAGCTTGGAAAAGATTGTTGGTTTTTGTTTTTGTTTTGTTTCTTGAGAGAGAGTTATTTTTTTTTCATTTGGTTTTTGATCTTCCTTTATTTAATTGTGTACATGCTGGGGATCAAACCCTGGACCTCATGCATACCAGACAAATGCTCTACCACTGAGCCACCACCCCAGCCCCTGGAAAAGACTTTTTGATAACATTTTCAGGAAGATAGCTTCAAGTGAAAAGTTATGACGTAACTCCAAAACTGCTGAATCTATTAGGAAGGTGGATACTTTTAATGTTGAGGCTTTCCTTTACCACTTGATTCCTCACTATTTAAAAGTTAATTCATCTGAACCAAACGTCCATAGCTGTTGAATCCAAGCCTCTTGGTGACCTGGACTTCGTATTTTGTTATCAGTGGCAACCCCCTGAGATGACCTCAATTTCTCTCACCTGGGCTTCACTCAGGCTGCCTTATCAGCAAACCGACAGATGAGGCATTGATGGGGGATGAGTCAGCCAGAACAAACTGGTCTGCTTCTAGAAAGACATGTAAGAATAAAATCTGTTACCCATTCAGCGTCCTCTACCTGTTACTACACTGTAGACTCAACAACTACGGAATTCAGTAATTGGCAACCCTCTGGGAAAAGGGGGCGATTTTAAGATAAATGATAAGCCTGGACCACAAGAATTTTTTCCTTCTTAATTCTGCAGTCAGATTTGTGATCCACTGCTAAATCTATCAGCTAATGATATCGGGCACTCACCTGCATGGGTGTAAATAGGAACACTAGAGGTGAATAGGAACACTCAGCCCACAAACATCTATTAAGCATGCACAACACATAATGCTCTTTTCTAATTGACATGGGGTATTTTAAGAGCAAAACAACATAATTATTTTGCTCAAAGAGTACATATTCTGAGGAAAGTATACCTACAAGAAAATAGAAAAAAAAAATTAAAAGGAGTGAGTATTGTTGAATCATTTAAAAGCAATAAATGGAGTCCTCTACCTCATCTTCACAATATTGGGTACTTTTATTATACAATTTTACAGATGATGAAATTGATGCTTAGAAAGACTATGTTTTCTAATCAAAATCACTGCTCTGATTTTTGAACTTGCCTGACCCCAAAGCCCATGTTCTCAAGTCACGGCCACACGCCCTTCGTGTGCGTTAGCAGAAATCACCGCTTCCCACTCTTCCTCTTATTTCTGTTGCCTCCAGCTTTATGCAGCTTCTGAGGCCCAGGAGTGGTTTACAATGGACTCAGGCTGGGAAGGTGAGAGCCAGAGTAGGGGACTCACCCTTGAATACATTAACATGTATTAACTAAGGGCTGTTTTGAAATCCTGAGGCCCAGAGCATTTGCAGTCCCATGGGAAGGGACATCCAGGGGTCAGTAATGAGCTGGTAAATCTTGAATAGCTGCTCTCAGGGGAAAAAAAAAAGTCCTGATTGGTAGTATTTTCCTATTTGCATGCGCTTGACACTCCAACTGTGATGAATTCCATGCTACCAGTGTGGTGTCAACCGACTCACAAAATTCTGAAATTTCCCATTCCCATCAATGGATGCTTTGGTTGAGTCCATATGCGGACTATTGTGGATAATGCTGCAATGAACCTGGGAGTGCAGGAGTCTCTTTTATGTCCTGTTTTCATTTCCTTTGGATGTCTGCTCTGTAGGATCACTGGATCACATGGAATTTCTATTTTTAATTTTTTGAGGATATTCATACATTTTTCTTTTTTTTCAGAAATTTATTTGTTACACAACCAAACCAGCTTCTAATGAAATTATATAATCTATATATATAAATTCTGAAAATTAGATTTACCCCCAATTGCCCCCCTCCATTGCCCACCCTTATCCCTCCACCCCTCTCCTTCCTAATACATCTCTACAAATGCCTTAGGCTGTATTACATTACACTTTAACTGGATTTAAAACATAATAGATCTCCTTTCTCAATGGCCAGGGTCTAGCTCCAGCCTCCACAGATGATTGAAGACATTCGACCCTTGGTTCTCTGGGTTATGCTTATTTCACTCAGCATGATTTCTTCCATAGCCATCCATTTACCTTCAAAAGCTGCAATATCATTGTTTCTAACTGCTGAGTAGAACTCCACGGTATATATGTACCACAATTTTTGGATCTATTCATCCAGAGAGGGACATCTGGGTTGTTTCCATAATTTAGCTATTGTAAATTGAGCTGCTGTGAACATCGATTTTGCTGTGTCATTGTAGTGT
>PVKS010010539.1:0-49439 GCA_004027875.1 Aplodontia rufa | reverse complement strand
ATTTAGCTATTGTAAATTGAGCTGCTATGAACATCGATTTTGCTGTGTCATTGTAGTGTGCTGATTCTAAATCCCCTGGAAAAATACCCAGGAGAGGAATAGCAAGGTCATATGGTGGGCTCATCCCTAGTTTTTTGAGGATTCTCCATACTGCTTTCCAGAGGGGCTGTACCAGTCTGCAGTTCCACCAACAGTGTGCTAGTGTACCTATCTCTCCACAGCCCCTCCATCATCTATATTGTTTAATTTCTTCATTTTTGCCATTCTGACTGGTGTGAGGTGATATTTTAATGTAGTTTTCATTTGCATTTCTCTGATTACTAGTGATTTAGAGCACTGTACCAATTTACATTCCCCACCAACATTGTACAAGGATTCTTTTTTCTCCACATCCTTGCCAATACCTATCTTTTATGTTTTTGATAATTGCTATTCTACCCAAAGTGAAGTGATCTCTTATTGCAGTTTTAGTTTTCATTTACTTAATGACTTTTGCTAGAATACATGTCTGTGTAAACATGAATCCTGAGATGCTGATAAATGGGAGGTTATCAGAAAGCTGACTTATACTTAATAATGAAAGTACTTTACCTCTATAGTTGCCAGAAATAGAAACTTTGGCTACTTTGAAAACCAATCACTGGATAATAGCTTCCAAAACTATTGATGCTATGGGTTAGTATTTAGTCATAATTTTTAGTGCTTTAGAAATATTTCCTTAAATTTTCAGAACAAATCTTAACAGTTTTATGGTGCCAATTCTTAGTTATCTCATGTCATTAAATTTTAAAAGTGAGTGGATGCAATACATTGACTTTGTTCTATAATGCAAATACCTAAGTTTTAAATTTATTAAAAATATGCTTTTAAAACTTTTTAAATAATCTATTGGTTTAATAGTTTTTAAAATAATTTCTCTCTTTCACTTTTACATTGCTTTTCATCTCTCTTCTTCATTAGGACAAAAAGGAAATTTATTTTTCTCCAGATTCCAGAGTTACCCATGTTCTGAAAGAAGATTAGGAAGGAACAGAGTAGGTCTGACCCTTGACCAAGTATAATGGACAGAGAACAAACTAGGGATGCCTGGGCCCCTCCCACCCTTGCCCAAATACATTTGTTAGACATCTCAGCTGGTGCCTGGCCCAGATAACAACGAAGATTCCAAGAGCAGCAGACACATGTTCCAGTGACCCTTTTAATGTTTCAGGAAGCCAAATTCTATGTTTGAGTCCTAAATCCATTCTTGATATTTGGTATTTCTCTCCTTTTCTTTTCTTTTCTTTTTCTTTCTTTTCTTTTTTTGTTACTTTAAACAACTACCCTTACTTTGGTAACATCTGTCTTAAGACCCAAACACATCTACTGATGTCCCATTTTTATTCTATTTCAAACCACATCCTAGTTCTCTTTATGCTTGATCATTATAATAAACCACTCATCACACACAACTCACTTCTAACCAACTCAAATATTTTTTAATGTCTTAAAAAATCAATAATAAATCTCTTCTAATGGTCTTGCTCATTCAAGTCCTTAAGGATGAGTTCAATTAAAAACAACAACAATATGAACTGAGATGATGCTGTCCTTATTTCTAAATAATGAACCGTTCTTGTGATATTTTTCAACAGGAAGAATTCAGTTATGGGGACATCCCATTGCAGTAGACTGGGCAGAGCCGGAAGTAGAAGTTGATGAAGACACCATGTCTTCCGTGAAAATCCTGTATGTAAGAAACCTTATGCTCTCCACCTCTGAAGAGATGATTGAAAAGGAATTCAACAATATTAGACCAGGTGGGTCCTACACGTAAGATTATTTTTTCAAAATGTATTTTCAAAGCACTTATGCATGAGGTGGCTTCCCATGACTTTAAATAGCTTTGGTTTAGCTCATTCTCATAGCTGAATGCAGACTACTCAAACTATATTCCCATCTTTGGATTTGAAAATGAGACATACAATTCCACAACATTTAATATTATAATTATATATTTATCTGAGTGATTAATGAATACATATTTATTTCACTAAACTATCTATTCCATGAGTATAAATTCTTTTTTCCTATTATTATTTCCTCAGTACACAGACACTCAATCTACGGGCCTGGAGTATAATAAACACTCAATAAATATTTACTGTGTTACTGAGTCCATGGCCATAATTCTAGGCTTAATGCAGAGTTTCTTAATCTTAGCACTAATGACATTTTGGAACAGATGATTCTTGGTAGTGGGGATCTGTCCAGTAGACTATAGATATTCAGCTGTATCCCAGACCCCTCCTGGGATACACCTGTAGTGACCACCATAACAACCAAAAGTATTTCAAGACATTGCTAAATGTACCCCAGCACTGTGCAAAAATCCCCCCAGTTGAGTACCACTGTTCTAATCGAATATACTTGGGACTTTAGGTTCATAAGTAAGGAGGTGACAATTAATCTTTGGATACTGGGTGAAGAGGGAAGGAAAAGTGTCATGGGAAGTTACCAAGGGACAATTAGTTGCCACTCATCTTGTCAATACTCTTTAGTGTCAATTATAAGCCACCAAATTGATTCTCCACCTCTTGCTTCTAGATGTGGTAGCCACAACACGGACTGGTAAAGCATTTCAAGAAGAAATGTCCAAATGAGCATTTCCCCAAACCAATACAAAAGACCAAGTCTATAAACTGTTGTAGATGTTACTGGTCAAAAAAAGTTTGTAAAAAACCATATTCTGCAAAGTAAAGCAGATTTCTTTATTGTAGGGCTTAGAGTCATTAGCCTAACATGTTCAGATGTCCCCAAGAAGAGATGTAGGATACCTTATTTCCCAAATTTTTGGAGCATGGATCCTCACTTGTGGCAGACCACCTTGTGGGGTTAGTTTGCCTTGGAACATTCTGAACAATATCAGCCTAGTTTTACCACTGTAGTAACATTTTTCCATAACAGAATGCCTAGGTCTCCAGGAGAACTCTCTAGGATGTTGATAAGCCTGGGCCATAGTGCCACCACAATAAACTGGCTGAGAATATTCACTTCATATATTCATATTATCTGTTCCCAACTCTGGGTGCTATTTCAGGCATAATAGAATGATAAATTGATGATTCACTCTGAAATTAATTAGCAAGAATGTCATTTTTGTCTTTTTTAAAGATTCCCCAAAGATTTGTTCTTCAGCCTCAGAAACTCTATCTTCCCTGACACTTTAGTATAGCGGTGTGCGCCCATACCTGCTGGTGTGAATCCATGGCTAACATAGAAAACTGGAAACACCTGACTCCCTCACTATCCACCAGGAAGTACAGTGGGCCCTTTTAAGAGAGAAAGAGGGAGAGAGCGAGAGAGAAAGAGAGAATCAATTTTATTTATTTTTCCATCTAGCCTTTGTTTCTCTGACACTTAGTTGTATATGTGGTTCTGGGGTTCAAACCTGGGTCCTCACAATTGCCAGGCAAGCACTCCAACCACTCAGCCACTGCTCCAGCCCCCATAGTGGGCACTTTTACATCATGTGTCATTTATTAATCACAGTGCCTCAATGATGTAGGTTAATGTATTAGTTCCATTATTTTGTAGATCAGAAAACCAGATCCCAGAATAAAGTAGCTTACCCAGGGTCACACAACAAGCAGATGAAGTTCCCAGATTTAACTACTCTAAGGCCCCCACACCCCATCCTTGTTCCTTTCATTCATGCAGCTGGCATTTTTTCAGTATATTATAACTTTAAAAGGTAAATAATAAGCCTGAATCTTTCCACTTAAGTATGCATAAGTCTATTTTGTTCTCTTTAAAGATTCTTTGATTTTGGTATAAATGTACTAGATTTAATAACTCCCATACAAATGGACAGTGTTTTATTTTTGCTATTTCAATAGTGGCATAATTGATACCCTTAATCTATATATTAATTTTATTTCTACATGAAACATTCCTCAAAGCAGAATTGGTACATACCCACACTATTTCCAACCTTTAGGTATCATGATAGTGTGGGAGGAAATCTTGACTCTCAGATATTTTTTCAGAAGCAACATTATTTTTTTTATTTAAAAGTATTGCATAAGGATATAGAATATCTGTTTCTAGATCTTGGCTATATGGACTATGTCACCTACCTTGCTAGAATCACAGTTTCCTAGCATTTAAGTAAAAGTAATAAAAATAAGGGTAATATTGGGTATGCGGGTCTACTGTTTTGCTAGGAGAGAAAATAAAAATGAAAATCAGTATGAAAGTCTCTCCTAACTCTAAAATGTTATTACATAAGCCAAAAGAGAGAAGGTATTGCTGCAGGATTGCATAAACTTAAAAAGGTAATCTGCTAAATATGTAAGCTGACCAGTAACTGAGTTCAACTCAACTCAAGGATTTTTACCACGCATATATCATCTTTTATGTAAAATGCAAATTAAGATGTCATGCTAGCCCTTAAAAATCTTAGGAGGTAGAAAACATTAATGCACAGATCATTAAAACAAGTCAGACTACAAGTGTTATTTTAAAATTACAAACAAAAGCATTGAAATTTTAGAAATTTAGCATGGTCACACAAAAGACTGCTGATCAGACCCGTACGCTTTTGGAAGCTAACGGCATCACATTTGCTAATGGGGCTACTTTCACTCTGTTCACAGGTGCGGTGGAGAGGGTAAAAAAAATCCGAGACTATGCTTTTGTGCACTTCAGTAACCGAGAAGATGCAGTTGAGGCTATGAAAGCTTTAAATGGGAAGGTAATGTAGGAGAAAGGGAAAACATATGTTTAGATTCCGTCCAACTTGGGTGTGGACATCCTATTCAAAAGGGTAATTGGCAAAGTCCACCTCACTGCACCTTTGCCGTCCGACGTGGCTGTTGTAGTCCACTTAAGATGCACAAAAGAGAAATCATGAAGAATACAGCGGAGAAGGGAGATGCAGTTAACATATCCAATTCTACTTCTAATTTTTTTTTCTGATTTGGACATGTCCCTGGTCCTCAGTTTTCTTAGGAAGAGGAGGTTAAATTATTTAAAGGTGTTTCCCCCCCAATTCCAATTTTCTCTTATTACTGTACTTCATAGTACAGTATTTTAAGGGCCAATGGTCCCTTCTTAAAAAATTCCTAAGTAACTGTCCTTCTACCCTCTGGATTTGATCTGTCAACTCTAGAAGACTTAGAATCTCTCACCTTGCCACGAGTAAGATCTGGGGGAAAACAAATATCTATATCCTTACTACTAACAAAGAGAATCAAACCAAAGATACTTGTCAAAGAGCTAAAATTCTCCTGGGGGAATAAGAGAAATGCAGAAACACCCATTCAAAGTAAAGTTAGGTGAATATTCATAAAAAGAAATTGAAAAGCAGGAAGGAAGTTCAAGGAAAGTGGGTCATCAAGAACCAGAAAATCTTCATAGCTATGAGAAGATAATACAAAGGAGAAGCCAGGAAAATTAGGTATAATTTTAAAAGACAAAATATCCAGAGTCAGTCTTAGAGGCCAGAATTTGGGAACAGTAAAACAAAACTGGAGAATAGTAAATGTCAATCAAAGTGGTTAAAACATAATGCACACAGCACTGTTTACCCTTAAGTCCTGTGTCGTCAGGATCCCAAGAGAAAACAATTGGCAAAGGAATTAATCACAGATGTGTGAGTGGAAAGCAGAGAAATGAAGAATCAGTGCAGGAACCTGAGGCTCACAGCACTCCTGAAATCAAAGTCACAAGGGACTGGAGAATTAGTAGAAATCCCGAAAGAGTAGAGTACTGTGGACAGCTGGTCTCTTTGAAAGGAGTAGTGAGACTTCAGGCTCTACCACCCTGAATGGGCCCAATCTTGTCTGAAAAGCGTAATGATTTTTGGTCAAGGGATACAGCCAGTCCAAGTAACTCCTTAGAGAGGGACCAGGAGAATGCATGCCCCAAACTCACTGCTGTTTCTCTCTCTATCTCCTGTCGATGTTCCTGATTGGCCAGGCCAATTATAATTCAAAAAGCTGCAAGCCCTGGAGAGGAGCCATGTAGAGAAACCTTACAGAGCAGAGAGAAGGCTGGAGATTGGAGGGAAAGGGATCTGAAGGGCAGATGAGAGGATTTCCCAGCCCAGGTGGGGACAGGGGTGTACTGAAAACTGCGAAGCAAAAGGCAATGTATATTTAAATACATGCCTGTGAAATGAAACATTATTTCCAAGCTATTTGTAATTTAGCTTCTCTATTTGGAAACATTTCTGAGTATACATGATGATTACTGAGAAGACAAAGCCAATCACAAATTAAAGGCTAAGTAATTACATTGGAATAATTACTGTGGAAAAGTATTCAAATTATTCTCAGTTTTACAGCTAGATATTTTTACAGCAATGTTTAGATATATAAAGATACTCAATATTCTTAGCAAATATAGATTAAATATTATATTTAAGTATTGTGTAGCATGAAAAAATAAGTTTTCTCAGGACTTGGGTAGGCATATTAGTATAACTGGATATTTACATTTCATTTATTAAACAAGATGAGACTTTTAAGTTTCTTTTGTGAAGTAGAGTAATGATCATGTATAGTTTAGAGAAATTAATCTAGTAAGAATTGACTTTTTATTGAGTAAGGAGAGAGATGTAATGGAAACTAGTTATAAAGCTATTAAAATCACCAAAATAAGGGCTTGAACTAAGGTGGAAAAGAAAGCTCTACACAGAACTATGGAAGAATTAATTCAAAGTGTCTAGTAACTAATTGGAGATGCAGATGAGAAAAAAGAAGTCATTGTAAGTTTTCCATAATGACAGATTGCTAGGAAAGTCAAGGTGAAAAGCCTATTTGGAGAGAAATGTGATAAATTTAGCTTTGAACATGATTACTCACTTACTCTACAAATACTATATGGATGTGAAACAAATTTTGCAGGGCTTCGGCTCTCCAATTAATAAAATATTGTCCCAACTCTTCAAATGTCTAACCTAAAGAACTAAAATATGATACCAAGTTTAAAATGCTGTTGGAGAGGGCAGAGAAATGCAGAACAAAATCTATTACAGTAAGAAATCTGACTTTCTGATGACATTCCATTCAAAATATTTCCTGATATGGAAGTACTTATTAACAGAAACCTATCTGAGTACCTCATTTTCCTCAAGATGGAACTAAAGATATAGAGTCTTATACCTAAGTCCATCTCCTTCCTTCAATATTCCAAGTCTCCTTCTTTCAATTGTATCAACAGCAATATAAGACTGTCGGATATCAGCTGGATACTGTTCATCTCTCCATGTGTTCCATCTACCATATTTGACATTTGATCCTATTACTAAAAGTTAAGGTGCATACATGAAGTAGAGAAATTTGACCCTGAGGTTGATGAAAATGTCAGGATGACCATGAGACGTAAACTTTGTCTAGCACACTTCAATAAGCCAGAAACCATCAAGTCACTCATGAAATTGAAGGATAAGGGTACACACTTAGCTTCTGTGAAAGGAAATTTTTGTAGGAACACTATGTTATTTACATTCTTTGTATAAATAAAGGCTGATCAAAAGAAAACATAAATGTTTTCTGACAATGCTTTTTCCCTTAAATAAGAAAATAAGTCAATCCATCAAGTATTTGTTGAGAACCATCTTTGTTTCATGCATAGGCTAATTGTATAGAATTATATGAACACAATTGTATATAAAATTAGTTACACACAAAAATCTACACAGCCTTTATTTTCAACATCTGGATTTGTTTGCAACTTCAGAAACTTATGTTGGAAAAAGGCTACTCCAATAACTTTAGAGGATTTCTAAGAGGTGCACGACTGGAGAATTCTCAGTACTGCTGTAATTCCGCTATAGCAATGCATGCCACCCCTATTTATTAGCTCCTAATTGCTCAGCAAGACAAAAGTTTTTCCACAAGGCCGACCTGAGCCTCTGTTCTTCCCCAGTGAAAGTTACCTATTGTGTAGTTGCTCTAAGGAGAAAGACACTTGGCTGCCTGACAGCTGGAAAGGCCTGAATGAGTCACCTATGACATGGTGCTAATAAGTGATAAGATCTCTTTATTGTTTCCCTTCATGTTTATTTTATTGTGCTAGGTAGTGGAAATTATATTCCATCTATAATAAAACTAAAATTGGTAGTAATTATGTAACTATATTAACATGTGCTTAAACACATGTCAGGTAATAGGAATATTACATATTTTTCCATCTTATTTTTTTTGGCCACATCTAGATTATAAATTCATAACCAATATATCAGTGGCCAATGTACCCCTGTCAAGTCTGTTGACATCTTATGCAATTTACCAACAAAACCATTCATAGAAAATTCAACTAGCATTCTATAGACACAAGATATTAATAATTGAAACAGACAATAAACATACACCAAATGGTCTAGCACTCAGAAGGAGACATGTTATTAGGTGTCAGCCATACTTGACTATCTTAATATCTTCTTATGTTGTTTTTTTTTCCTTCTCTCTATGGCAGGTGCTGGATGGTTCCCCCATTGAAGTGACCTTAGCCAAACCAGTGGACAAGGACAGTTATGTTAGGTATACCCGAGGCACAGGTGGGAGAGGCACCATGCTTCAAGGAGAGTACACCTATTCTTTGGGCCATGTTTATGACCCCACCACAACCTACCTTGGAGCTCCTGTCTTCTATGCCCCCCAGGCCTACACGGCAATTCCCAGTCTTCATTTCCCAGCCACCAAAGGCCACCTCAGCAACAGGGCCATTATCAGAGCCCCTTCTATTAGAGGTAATACCAGCCTGTTCTTGCCTTAGAGTAACCCCAAGGTTTCAAATGATTTGTTGTGCAATAGCCTTATACCAATTGAATGTGTCCACTGGGAGAAAAGGACTGGAAAAATGCTTATTAAAAATCAAATATTATATCAATAGCTCTCACTCCATTTTTCACATTACAACTGGTTATTGAAAAATCTTCATCAGAACTTATTGGAAATGAGCCTAATGTTCATTTAAATATCCCCATAAAAATTTCACTAAACTAAAGCCTAGCTCCACCATCTTGTAGTAATATGTGACTCATTACAAAACTTCCAAGGTCCAGATATAGTGGCACATGCCTGTAATCCCAGCATTCAGGAGGCTGAGATAGTATGATCACAAGTTCAATGCCAGCCCCAACATCTTAGCAAGACTCTTAGCATCGTAGTGAGACCCTGTCTCACATTAAAAAATGAAAAGAGGGGGCTGGAGCGGTGGCTCAGCGGTTTCGGCACTTGCCTGGCAAGCACAAGGACCCGGGTTCAAACCCCAGCACCACGTACACAACAGAGTGTTGGAGCAACTAAGGCCATGTGAAAAACTCAATAAAGTTGTTCCTCTCTTTCTCTGTCTCTCTCACTGTCCCTCTCTCTTTAAAAAAAAAAAAAATGAAAAGAGCTAGGAATGTGAGTCAGTGGTTAAGTGCCACCCGGTTCAATCCTCATTTAAAAAAAAAAAAAACACTCCAAGGCAAAGAAGTGTCATCCAATGGAAATTAATCACCTCCAATAACAAAAACATTTCAAGGTACATGTACTTCATGGTGACTCAGTGGCATCATCTTTATACATAACTAACTAATTATCATAAATTCAGTCTACTTGATCTGTGAAATGCTCTCCTCTGACCTCCCCTAAGGAACATATGTTATGCCTTCAAAAAAAAAAACCAAAAAACCAATCAATTAAGGAAATAAACTAATTTCTTTAGTATTTGGATAACTACATGAACTCCAAATAGAAAACAAACTCAATCTGACTGCCAAACCATAATGATTTCATGTTTGAATCCTGTAAGAATGCCTGACATTCAAGCAGTTTTCTGAGCTCAGTTTGTTCAAGCAATATGGAAGATAAGGAAAAGACTTTTTATTTCCAAGCTATTAGTTTGTTTCTGATGTATAGCACGGATGAGTGTGGTTGTGTTAGAATGTGGCTAATGCCATCTCAATCCAAGCCCTGTTTTCCAAAGATGACATTGATCTTAGCAATAGCAACAAACTATTTAAATACAGATTTCAACTTTTTCTTGGGTTTGGCTTAGAAACAAGTATTCACATCCAGATTACTGTGGAGGAAATTATCTTACTGTGTTTAATTCTCAACAGAACTGAATTGACCATTTTAGGCCCTCTATTCTTCAGCACTCTTAAAAGTTTTATACTTATTATATAATCATTCCTGCCAAGACTATAACACACAAAAAAATCATCAGATCTTCCTTCAAAATAATTTCTATGATAATATATGATATACGATAATAAATTATGCCATTAAAACATTATGCATGTATAATATAAAATATATCATTAGCCAATTGATATATTAAAAATAAGTGGTCAACCAGTTGTGATGTAGAAAAAAGACTAAAGAAAAAAGTGTATAATTTATAACAAAAAGAATCAATGAATAATATTCATGGATGAAGGGTAATCAATTTAGTTTTTCATCTGTGGTTGCCACCAATAGGAAATCAATGTAGCAACATGACAAAAAAAATCAAAAGGAATCTATGTATGAAACTCAATGGAAATTTAAGCCTCACATTGATAGAACATAAGAAAGAGAATGGTGAATTTAAAAACATGCTTTCTCTAAATGTTGGTTTTCCAATAAATCATTGGGGATGGGATAACTGGGAAGAGTAGAATTCCTTTCCAATTTATTGATCAGTGACAGTCTAATATGCAAGACTGGTTTCAATACAAGTGGTCGTATTATGCCAGAATATTTTCTGGCATACACAAATATACATATTTCCAAACTTTAGTCCACAGAAAAACAGTAACAAAATTTAACTGAAGATGAAAATTGCAAAATTTCTCTCTACCAAAGTTGTTAAATTGCTCTTGTACCTATCGATAGCTTTGATGGTATTGTTTTCAGGTAGTTTATAAATAAGAGAGAGATGCCTATGGTGAGCCTTAACCTTATGTTGAGTTTCATTACATTGGAAACCTAGAGTTTTCTATCCGTCTTCAGGATAGTAATCAGTGTGAGCTGGGCTAACTTTTCCATTACAGTAAGATTCAGGGTGATTTTCTGGTGGTTTGATTCAGTTTAATGCCTTCTTACATTCCTAGAAATTTACATGAATGTACCTGTAGGGGCTGCGGGAGTGAGAGGACTGGGCGGCCGTGGCTATTTGGCATACACAGGCCTGGGTCGTGGATACCAGGTCAAAGGAGACAAGAGAGAAGACAAACTCTATGATCTTTTACCTGGGATGGAGCTTACCCCAATGAATCCTGTAACTTTAAAGCCCCAAGGAATTAAACTTGCTCCCCAGGTAGGTAATGTCATTGCATAGATAGTTTATTTAAGTTGGGCCAATGACCATCATTCACCTAACATCAAATGATGGGGTTTAATCCTTACTTGGGCTATTGCTGTGTGTTTTTTTTATTCATTAAACATGGTCTAACAATTAGGAGGGATTCATCATCAAACAATCAAAAACAAATATATAATGACAGAACAAGCCAGGGCTGATGCCATTCCATGGTTTCCCTCCTTGGGTTCCCCATGACTCCATGTTTCCCCCTACTTAAACCCCAAGTTAACTGGACTTCTCATGGAAGTCAGAGGTTCCCCTCTGATTAGATTCCCCATACTCCTTCCCTCCAGTCTCCTTGATATCCTTTCTATTTCCTTCCCGTCTCCTTTGCCCGCTCCCTACATCCCCCAGGATCATGGCAAGGTTCCCCATGATCATGTAAAAATTCATGCATGTTGAGGTAATTGTTACTTTAGCCATCTATTGTACTATTTCCGCTTATAATCTAGCTTCCACAAATGAGAGAAAACATTCGGCCCTTGAGTCTCTGAGTTTGGGATATTTCACTTAGCATAATTTTTTCCATCTCCATCCATTTGGCTGCAAATGCCATAATATCATTTTCTCTAATAGTCAAGTACTATTCCATTGTATATATATGTACCAAAGTTTTTTAATCCACTCGTCAAGTGAGGGGCATCTGGGTTGATTCCATAATGTAGCTATAGTAAACTGAGCTGCTATAAACATTGATGAAGCTGTGTCTCCATAATATGCTGATTCTAGCTCTTTTGGGAAGATACCCAGGAGTGGGATAGCTGGGTCGTAAGGTGGTTCCAGCCCTAATATTTTGAGAATTCTCCACACTGCTTTCCAGAGTGGCTGTACCAGTTTGCAGTCCCACCAGCAGTGTTACAGTGTTCCTCCTTTCCCACAGCCCCTCCAGCATCTGTCATTATTCATATTCTTCATTTTTGCCACTCTGATTGGAGTGAGGTGAAATCTCAGTGAAGTTTTGATTTGCATTTCTGTAGCCAGTCAACATAGTATATACTTTGAGGGAATGTGAAGTATTGAGTGCCAATGTTCCCATTATGGCCCTTTCATTTTTTCTTTAATTATAAAGTTTAAAACCTTAAGTAATATTCCACTGAAATATAAAGAACCTACAAGCTATTAAGAATTGTCAACCAATATGTTAAATGAAAATAAAACAAGGCAAGGAATGTGGCTTAGAATGAATGTCTATGTATATGAGCCAGGCCAATGAAGAATACTAATGGCAGGGAAGACTAAAAAGACCATTTAGGGCATCTTTTTTGGAAACACTGTGTTTAAGAGAAAACTATACCATGAGAGCTAGGTGAGTATTTAACAATAAGGTGCCATCCATCCTATCACATTAAGTCTTCTACAATGATCCTATTTGGGTAGTGGCATTATGGTGAACTTTAATGCAATCACCTAACAGTTGTAAGTTTCCATGTTTCTGCATGAGACTGTGGTTTTTCTTACTAGAAAATTAAGTTATTAAGTTTGTTCCAGTATGGAAACTGTATTCCAGGGTTGAAAATAAAACAACATAGGATCTATGCTAATCCTTGGACTGCTCCCTGTGAGTGTATAGCACGTGCAGATCTCTCCATACCACACGTTGACTAAATAATCAGAGTGACAGTTTGAGCTGAAGGAAACTTAGCTCTTATGATTGCAGTCAAGAAGACAGCCTGATTTTCTAGAAACTGGTCTCAGGCATTTGTGGGGGTGGAGGGTGCAGTTTGGCAGGGTGTTGTGGCTTTTTTAGGCACAATTTAGTTCATCTAATGTTTCTGCTAACTCTAGTCAGGCAATTTCTTTTTTAAAAAAAATGCCTATCAGAGTGTCAATCAGCTATTGTTTGTTTTCAAAAAGCAATTATGGGGCTTCTTTTATGCACCATATACTGGAGACATAAAAATGAATAGAACAAAATCTTTTCCATCAAATTTCACATGGAAATTCAGTGGGATAACACCAACATATAATTGTAGAGAAATCAGGTAGGTGACATAATAAGGATTTCTCAGAAAATATAACCTAGTCGTTTACCTTTCTTGGGTCAAAACTTGATATAATGGACTTCAAATACTGGGATTCCTAGAAATATTTTAAGAAAAAACTTTTTAAAAATAATAATCATAATTCTGTATAGCATTTCTGAGAGCTCCTATAGCATGAACAAAGATCTCTGCTTTTTTACATCAAACTTGGGTTAGAAACTGGTCTTGCTTTATATTAATCTGAGAATAACCATGTCTATCACCAAATGAAAGCTCTTTAATTAATTTATGTCTGAATTTTAACAACTGTGGTTAAGTTGAAGACCATGCCACCCCTAGCCAACATAACCTGCCCTGCATGGTCAGCAGTTAAGAGTGAGTTGTTCCCGCAGCACGTTGCTCTCCTGCCATAAACAGGCAGACTGATGATCCCGCAAGAGCTAAGGAAACTTGGAGAACTCTTTATGAATGACAAGAGATGCTACAATACAATAATGCTTTTAAAGAATTAACAGAGATAATAAGAGCAATTTACAAATTAGTAAGTTGGAAAATGTCATGCCACACAGCTAGATTATTGTTAGAACAAATGAGATAAGTTCCAAGGGACACATCCCGGGGCACTGTTCTTTCTCAGTTATTTTTTCAGATGGGTACCTGTTTTGCACAGTGCGCTGATTCTGCTGACAAACAGGGGCATCAGGATCCCTCTGGAATGACTTCCGAATGAAAATATAAGCCTTTAGAGAAAGAGTCAGTTTGGAGCAATTGCACAAGAAAAAAGAAAACATGCAAAAGGATGCTAAAGAAGCAGTCATCATAAAAATTAGCCAGAGGCAGTGTGTCGTCAAACAAATCAACACATTGCATCCGTCAACACTCATCTATCAACGCTCATCAATAAATACCAGCCCATAAAACTTTTAACTATTTTTTTATGTGAGGTTAAATCCCTATGACAAAAGACATTAAATAAGAATGTATTCTTAGTCTATCTTCTCTAAACCATTGGAAACACAGGACTTGAGGGGGATAAGTAAATCTATCCACACAGTGCTGGTACATCAGGGTTTTTTTTTTTTAGTTGGAATAAATACATCAAATCATAAAATTAAGCTCTTAGTAAAAAGTTATAGCTAATGGACTAAACTAAAAGCTTATTAGAGTAAATGGTGTGAAAATTATTTCATGAACTAATAGATATAACATCTTAAATGGAGTTCAAATTGAGTTCAACTTAAATTTTATGAGTCATTAAATCATGTGGCATTTTATATCTTCTCATATTAGCTTAAACTCGGAAGATCAGAGTTTAAAATCTGAAAACTAGAGAAATAATGCAAATGTGACATTTGAGGGGGAAATCTTTTGTCTTCTTCTTTTTTAAACTCTTGTAGATATTAGAAGAAATTTGTCAGAAAAATAATTGGGGACAGCCAGTGTACCAGCTGCATTCTGCCATTGGACAAGACCAAAGACAACTATTCTTATATAAAATAACTATTCCTGCTCTGGCCAGCCAGAATCCTGCAATGTATGTAAACCTCTCCAAATTCTTAATCATTCAGACTTTAGAATAAATTTAGCATATTTGATCATTATCTAAACAGTTGAAATGCTCAATTCAATTATCTATCTACTCATTTGTCATTAAATGCAAATATTGAAATGTGTAGTTGGGATGTCAGAAGAGACAGACTGGAATCTAAAAGCCCTAAAATGTCATATATACAACAAAAGCTACATTATATAATCAATTAATGGAAAACAGTAGATAATGTGAAAGAAATGAAAAACTAAAGCTAATTCTCTTATCTGTGTAGTGCTTGATTTGAACAATATGAAATTGCCATTTTTATATATAATGCAATGCCCAGCATTTAAATTTTTTTTTCCATACTGAGGATCTAATCCAGGGACGCTTTACACTGAGCCACATCCCCAGACCTTTTTATTTTTATTTTGAGACAGGGTCTCACTAAGTTGCTGAGGTTCTCACTAAATTGCTGAGGCTGGCCTAAAACTTGTGATTCTCCTGTCTCAGCTTCCCAAGTTGCTGCGATTACAGACATGTGCCACCACGCCCGGCTCCAACATTTAAAAGTTTGTACCAAGAATAAGACCTCCCTGTTAATGAGTATTGCCTTATGGATTTTGTCTCAGATTTGCATTTATAGATATCTTATGAACCACTGTGTTTCACATGCCATGCAGTGAGTTACAAGTATGTCCCAATGTCATGAACCACCAACCACTGGGTCAATTCATGTGCATTCCTACATGCACATGTGTTCAGAAGATTTTGATAGCAAAGATTATGAAAATAACTATACAAAATTTCATCATCTAATCATCTTAAAAAGCTAATGGTGACAGCAGATTGCCAATCCAAACAACAAAAACAAAAAACTAGAAATCTCTTAGGTTTTCACCAGACTTGGTACACAAGGTTAAAAATTCCTCCCCTGACTGACTGCTTTTCCAGCCATCCTTTCACACCTCCAAAGCTAAGTGCCTACGTGGATGAAGCAAAGACATACGCAGCTGAGTACACCCTGCAGACTCTGGGCATCCCTACCGACGGAGGTGACACGGGGACTGCAGCTGCTGCTGCCGCTTCTACTGCTGTTTTCCCAGGTATGGAAAAATCATGCCAAAGACGGCAGCCTTCAGAGTGTTTGGAAAACCCTTCTTGCTACCTAGCATTCATAGAATTGTTTGTGAACTCCACCTACAGTAAATCTGACTTGCAGCATCATTTGCCGGTTGAGGGAACCATTCAAGTATGAGGCAAAAAAAATTGAGCGGGGCAGCAGGAGTTGATTCTTGACTCAGCTCAGATCAAAAAAGCTGCAAGATCTTGAATGAGTCAATCTCTCTGAGTCTGGGACAACTTGGTTTCATTTTGGTTTTACTTTTAGTAAAAGACTTTGGGACAATCTATGAATAGGTGTTTATTTGCACTCTAAATTAGACACTCCAACGCACACAAGTTTATAATATGACACCACTGAGAGGTTAAATCATAATGCTCACTATACAGTTTAAAGAACCACGTGGAATAGTGGCTTAGTGGTTAGAGCACTTGGCTGGCGTGCATGAGGACCAGGGTTCCAACCCAGCACCACATATACAACCAAGTATCAGAAAAACAAAACCCAGATGAAAAAATAAAGTTGATTCTCTAAAACAAAAACAAAAACATATTCTGGAAAGATTAAGTAATTTGGCCAATATCAATTAGCTTTTAAGCCATCCTTGAACTCCTTCTTCAATTGTAGTCATCTATCTGCTTTTTTATTACTTTACTTTCTGGAAAAAGATACATGGATCACATTTTTAAAAATCATTCCAAGTAAACAATTATATGTATGGGCATGAATAACGACGACCATTCAGTATGTGAATATCAGGCCTTAATTTATCTGTTCTCTGATTTTGGTCTAGGGCATATACTTCTTGGTTAACATAAAGGTTATGTGTAGATCAGCATATCTTCAGGGGTGGTATTTAAAGGACTTCTCCCTTTGTTATATACCTATGACAAAGGCTAATCATTAAAAATGAAGCCTCTAGAGATCAGAGAGGACCAAGCAAGAATTTTTTTTCAGAAAATGTTTCATAGCAACTAGTTTAACCCTATTATACTTTTAGTAATAAATTCTATTTCTCTTGAAGAAATTTGTCAGTCTGGCCTGTCATTGTGTCAGCATGTTCCCCACAGGCCCAAATTGAAGAGTTTTTGCTAGATCCAGAATTATGCCATTCCTATTGATTGATTAAATTACTATATTGGTCATGTATAGATGGGAGAATTCTATATTCCTCAAATCTATAACGCCTAAGATTCATTCCCTCTTCTCTCTCTCTCTCTCTCTCTTATTCCTTGAAGATTGTGATTATGATGTCTTCCATTCTGGTACAGATGCCTAAAGCTCATCATATTTTATACACAAATGTGATCTCAATTTTAGCTTCATTTCTCTGTCAGAACATGGAGATGCTCTGTGGTGGAGTGCAGAAAGGTTTCCAAGGCAACAGCTGATACTGCAGAAAGCAAAGTCCTCCTTGGGCAGCGCGCAGGCCATCAGCCTCTGTGCACACAGGATGTTTCCATGTCCTACTAAGGGCTTATGCCGCGGCTTCTCAGGTCTTAGAGAAAACTGAGTCCCTGTCTTGCAGACAACTGTACCCCAAAAGACATCTAACTAATATACTATAAGAATAAATGAGCCATTTTCAAAAGAGAATTTTAAAAATTTGTTAAAGGATTTGCTTTCACCCAAGATTGTGTAAAAAATCTTAGCCTCCCTTCTATTTGCTCTTGCAAGAAGTTAAAAATATTTAGGACATGAGAGTTGTTTTAGGAATGAATGCCTAAGAACTTTGTGGCCTTTTATAACTTCACTGTGAAGTCAAGCAAAGAATAACAGGCTACAAAGGAGGAATCTGAAACACTAATGCCCTGGCACTTTCGAAATCAGACAAATTAAAAAAGAAAATCTGAAATTTCTAAAGGTACAATCAGTACTATACACACAAATTTAATTTCTCTCTCTCTCTCTCTCTCTCACACACACACACACACACATATTGATATTACTTGCTAACTTTAGAAACACCTTTTCCAAAATTATGAAAGTAATTGTTAACGTATTTCTCATATCCTTGGGAAATGTACCAAACTTTACTTGTGCATTAGTCAGCATTATTGACCAAAGTGAACAATCAAGGTGTGGAGTAAATCTTTAAAAACAAAGTCCAGCTAGCTTCCTGCCACCTCTTCCTGAGAAGCCACCAGGAAAGAATCAATGCACCTAGGCTTAGGCAGACTTCCACTGCACATAAACTAATGGGATTTTTAAAATTTTAAATCAGATCTCCATTTGTTCCTTAAGTACCCTCTCCCTTTTACAATTTGGGGATTGTCTCCAAAATACCCAGACTTTGTACTAAAATGCTAACAAAGAAATATTGCTTTAGACATTAACTACTGTGCTTCCTTCTTAAAAAGTAAATGTTCATCAGCCAGACGTGATATAAAATGAAAGCATATGGATGCTTTCTTTAATGCCCAAATTCTTTGGTTCCCTGGTGTGGAGACCAGCATTATGGCCTCTGAATACATTAAGGACAGGCTTGGTGAAAGGGTGAGAAGATAGGGCTTCTGCGATCATGGTTAGGCCTAACTATGGACAGGGTAGACATTTGCTTTTGTGGCATTGTGTGGACAGACTAAAACTTTCTAGCCTTTGCACTAGTGGTCTAGCCAATCCCTACACACCCTCCTTGGGAGATGGCAATGATTTTTCGTGTTTTATTTAGGCAGATGTAGGGGTGCAGCAGAACCAGACCCACAGAGGCCCTCGACCACCAAGCCCTGCTAACTCCCCAATGGCTTCTCTACCTTTAAAACTTCCAAGACCCTTTGGAAAAGCTCCATAATGCATAACCAACCCAGCACCTGTTTACATTTTTGTTTCTTGGACCCAGTGTTTCTAACTCTCCAGGTGTGAAGTAAATTTGGCCCAGGTGACACAGGTGGTTCCTGCTTTGAGGATCACTCTCCTAGGACTTTGCAAATGCCATTTTAAAATCTCTGTGCCCACCTACTCTACCCCAGGAGAGTACCTTTTAAAGCTTACTTTTAACTTTAAGCAATATGTTAAATATTTTCAAATTCCTAAAGGAGGATAAGATGCCAAAGGGGAGCAAATCCAAATCCATTTCATGGAGTTTTCTCTGCCTGCTTCTCTAGGATATGCAGTCCCCAGTGCAACTGCGCCCATGTCTGCAGCCCAGCTAAAGCAAGCAGTGACCCTTGGACAAGACCTGGCGGCATACACAACCTATGAGGTCTACCCCACTTTTGCAGTGACTGCCCGAGGGGACGGATATGGAACCTTCTGAAGATACCTCTCTTTTAACTTAAGAATAAGAAACACAGAACTCTACATAGAAGAAGTAAACCTCTCGCTCAGTCCCCTAATGATCATAAACCATGCATTTCTTAAAGGGTACCTTTCCTGAGGCTGTGTAGCTTACACTCATTGTAGAATCATCAAATGTGAATGCTATTCCTAATGAAATCAAATGTTAAGGAGCCTTTTGTTTAACTGAAAGCTGAAGACCCATGGATCCCCAAAAGTGACCCTTCTAAGTTTCATGAGTGTCCTGGGAATATGTTTACAAATGCTGATGGAGTGGCGGGGGGTGGGGGGGGTGGGGTGGGGGATCTCTTAGCAGGCAGGCACCCAATGGAGCTGTGCAGACCATAAGAACAAGGAGTAGCCCCTTGAACTCCAAGTTCCCATCCCCAGACTCACAGCTGCGTTTGTGATACACAGAATCACAAAGAGGCAAAAGGAAGGTAGGAAGTTGCTTTGCAAAATATCTTTGCTTTTGCCAAGAGCGTGAGGCACGATCCCAGGCCTGAGACCAGGAAAACTCACCAGGGTTTTACGGATTCAGCATCACTTCAGTCTGAAAGTTCCGTCCAGTCAAAATTTGTCATAAATCAGGATCTTTCTGTCCCCTGCCATCCCTGGGGACATCCTAGAACCTGATATTATGTATTGTACATATGGTTGAAATAATTCCAGGTCCCATGCTTATTCAACTCTTTATACCTATTTTGCTCTAGAACTTCTACTCGGCCCATGATGCCACAGCACAAAAACCCACATCAGCATGAAGTGACTTTCTCATTTGAAAACTTTGACTTATCCATACCGATTTGCTTTCATCTCAGATATATTGTGTTCATCTCTAATAATGTAAAAACAGTTACCAGATCTACAGGCTAGCACTCACTACCATACTTTTTCCTATTCAGCAAATTGGCTGAAAAATCATTTCAAAGAGAAAAGTGAAGATTTGTTTTTTTGTTCTGTCACTTTGCTTTGCTTTGCTTTGCAGTACTGGGGATCAAACCCAGGGCCTCCCACGTGCCATGCAGGCATTCTACCACTGACCTATAACCCCAGTTTTGTTCTTATCTCTTTGACCTCTTAGCGGCACCCAGACCACCATCAGTATTCAGAGACAGTTAAATTAACTAGAGGACAGCCTTAAATTGTCTAACTCATTTATAATTACATCTGCCAAGAATCCTTTATTTTCTCCTCTTTTTACTTTCAATGAATATAAGCTGTTTTACCATACCTGAATCTTTGTGTCTTGAAACCATTCCAGGATGTTTTCTATCCATCACTGTTGAATAGGAACTGTTTCTTTAAACTCTCAGCAAGGGTGTTATTTGTCCAAATCCCCTAGAGTCTTGGAACTCTTCTCCAGGAATATCTGATGGTGATGGTAGGGAGGTTCTGTGAACCAGGAATGAGGGTACAAAGTGGGCACTTTTGCCCACCATACTTTTAAATGACCATTTTATTCAAAACAAGTAATCAAAGTCCAATACCAAATACCTAGTACTATTATGTGAGTCTTATCAGTGTTTTAATTTGTACAGCACTAGAATTTCCATTAAAACAAAATGCTTTGGCTCTTGCAACATCCTACAGAACTCAAAGGAAAAACAAATAGAAAGGTATCAAAAATTTTGGCAGCTCCTTCATGGAATTCTGTGATCCAAACTAAGGCCAGATTCCACTCCAAGTCGGGTAAATTTCAATCACAATTAAACATCCTTCTAACATTGAAATTCTATTAACCTCAATAAGATAGCAAAGATTTCAAAAGGACAGCTAATTCTGAAAGGTTTTTGTGCTGTTTTACATGTAGTTTCTCATGTTCCCAAGGATAGTAGTTCCCAAACTTGGCTGCAACTGGAAACACCTGGAGAGCTTTTAAATATGCTAACTAATGCTAACGCCCAGATCACACCTAGTACCAATTACATCAGAAGGTCTTGAAGTGGAGGCTTGGCGTCCCTATTTTTTTTTTTTTTTTCAATTCCTCGGTGATTTCAACGTGCAACCGAGTTTGAGAACTGCTTTATATTTCTTTATATTTCTACTCCATCTCTTAATTTTTTTCAATTTTACTTTTTTAAAATAGAAAAATACATGAGAAAAACTAGGTTAAGACAAATAGACAAATCACATATTTATATACATTCACCTCATATACGGCATGAATTTAAATGTAATTCATTTTGACTTAAAACTGTATCTCAAGCCAAACTCTAAAAATAAGAAAGTAAAAAATTCCTCCTAAAGTGATTCTTATATCCACATTTGTACTGACCCAAAGATCTGCTTTTTTTCTCAAAGAGAAGAATTGCATTGACATAGCAAATGTTCTTTGGGGCAAGGCAGATTTCTACTCAGTCTAGAAAAACATTCCAAATTCTCAGAGTAATACTTTTGATTTTCCGTAGAATTTTTGAAAATAAAATAGCAAAGGGTATTCTGCATGTTCAGTCAATGCAAAATACGAGGACTAATTCAGAGAAATTTTAAATGTATTCAAAATGCAAAGATCATTAGTTACTACAGGAATCTCCTTATGGGAAAAATCATTATTCCTGATGAGGTTGTCAATGATACTTTAAAAGATGGAGAGCAAAGATCTAAGCATAAAAATAATACTAAAGTGTCTACATAATTATCCGAGGAACATTAAATCATTCCTTTTAAGGAAAAACACAAGTATCCATGACATTTGCTGCCTTAGGACTGATTTTTATACAAGTCAATAGATATGTTTTTGTGTTTTGCTGAAATTTTACTTCATTTTAGCAATATCTAGAAAAGACTTTTAATTCCATTAGAATATATTCATTTGTCTACTATGCTGTATGCTTGTTTTTTATTTTCCCCAAGTTAAGAAATATAGAGCAAGTCCTTCTATAATGAGTCTGAAACTATAGAAGGCGGGGGATTAACTTCTTAAAAACCAAATATAGAACCAAACGTTAATTTTGCATAATGTTTCTAGTTTTAGATTTAAGAAACTAGCACCTATTTAGCACCTCCAGACCTTACCCATCACTCTCCATTTTTCTATTTTTTACTTGACTGCTTCCTAACTCTCTATAGAAAAGCATAAAATTAGTCATCCGGCCAAATGATAGTAATAAAATACCCAAATTATTAATTTAGATATCTAGTAGTGAGTTTCCAAATTTACAACTTTCAACAAAATTCTTCTAGATGACTATGCTACCCTCTGGCTCAGAACCATGTCCAACTACTCTGTGTTTGGGTAATAACACCCAAAATGCTGCTAGAAAACTACCTCATATTAAGGAAATATCGATTTCAAAAACCTATCTAACAAAAGAGAACCTACTTACAAACAACAGTTCCTCAAGTTTTTAAAGGGGAGTGGAAGTTAAATTATAGCTATGTATTGATAATAGCTATGCAGAAAATTAATTTTTATTTTACTTATAAGTTTGCTTTTAAAAAATTCCTTCAAGTCACATAGACTAGCAAAATGTCATATCAATATAAGTTTAACTTATATTAAGTTTCAGTATACTTTACATTTTAAAGTATACTACATTTATGTCTTCAGCAATTGGGTCATGATTTCAATTCATGTAGACAGGGAGATTCTCAAGTATGCCAATTGTAGAATAAGTTGGGCCAATAAAGAAAGCTAATATTTGGGCTCAAGTTTCTTTGCATTCAAAGCTACAAATTTGATAAAGTTGTCTATTGTTGATCATCTCCAGCCTTATCCAAGATTTTGTAAAGGTAATTTATAAGAAAAAGTGAACAATAGGCTCAATATTCACATAAGATCGTGGTCATTTAATTTCTCTTTTAATTCACATAAAAGTTCTCAGCAGGTTGGGGGTAAAAACATATCTAAAAATTAACCTACAACTTGGCACTTTTTATATTTTGTAGATACATTTTTTACATATTGTAAATACATCTGTTAAAAATAAACCTAGTTCCAAACATAACATGATAAGGAGCACTGTCATAAACAAATACTTTAAAAAGAAAACATGAGTAGTATAATTCAAAATAATTCTTGGAAGAAAGCAAGAAACCAGGTAACAACCATTCCTACCTGACAGGCAACCATTTTCAACTAGGTTTTGTTAAACTGTCATCAAATCTGATGCTAAAATTTTACTTATTCTGGAGGCATCTTGAAAATGCCCTGGGTTTTACTAGAACAGATTATTAAAATCATAATCTATACACTGTGCTATTCATTGTATTTGCCAGTGGTTTAGACAACAAATTATACAATGACCTCCCCCATACATACACATGTTTATTTTTTATTTATTTATTTGTTTAGTGTCGTAGAATTGCAACATCCTACTCCTCTCTAGAGAAGATCCACCTTAAACTAAAGGGCTCAGCTACTTCTTTCTGACCAGGGTAGCAATATGGTGCACAGAAAGGATTGTGGAACCTTCTCTACCAGTCATCTCCAATCCACTCTCTCTCCAGTTGCCCTTCTTCCCAGCCTTTTTCTCATCCCTTACTTCCCCTGGACTGTAAACCCTGAGTTCCATCTTCATTTGGCAGAGATGGGTCAGATAGGCAAAGGGCCAAGATGAAAGATGGCCCTTGGGGATTCTTGTCCATCCTTTCAAGATCCACATTGTCTCAGAACATTTGCTGATTCCTTCCTTAAACCAAGCTGCTTATACCTCAAACCAGAATGAACTTCCTATGTAAACCCATAACATAAAGCCCTTTTATCCTTTCCCCCCCTTTTCCATTTCACAAATTTGTTCCAACACTTAATTTCCTTGCAGATAACTGCACTAATATGACTGCTCAACAACTATTCTTCACCAAAAAAAAAAGTTTCACGTAACCCCCACAAACTGCTTTTATTATTTTTTATGGAAAATAACATTGACAAGTTATTTTTCTTTTTATAGAATTTTTACTGTTCCTTTATTCTCTTTACTAACATTAGGAATTATTAGAAAAGAGTAGTTTTATTGCTATTAACCCACCAATCTATTTTTTGTAGAATGTGTGATCAGTTTGTGTTTACTATGTACCCAGTCTTATGCCAGAAACTGTGAATACAAAAACATATATTTCTTATTTCTCTCTTCAGTGGGGCACACAGTCTAGTGGTCCATTCTGCATTTTTTCAAAGCTGAATATAATTGTGTCAGCTGGTAGATTTTGCTACTTGATCAGAAATCCCAAAATAAATCAACACCATTCTAAAGCTTAAGTTTTGCTCCTATTGCTAAACATTGAGTTGGTACATTCCTTTATAAAGATGAATTTAACATTTGCCCTATCATTTTTATTTAAGTAAAATGAGTTTTCAAATATTTTCCCTGAAATAAATACAAAGAACTATGCCAAAGTAAAAGAAGATTTAGAGACCCAGAAGACACTTTAAAACACGAAATTGAAAAATTTACATACTGATTCACAATGTTAACAAATGAGGACCATGCTTTTCATTTACTTGAAAATATTGAGTCATTAACAATATCTGTTTTCTAGATACTGTGTTTACAAAATTCAAAGCTCTATTTAGCAAGCTTTAGCCAGACCTCTATTTTTGGCAATAAATGATTTGCAATAAGTATACAGACTTTTTTAAATAAATGTATATTACTTTTAAATTTGGCATTTTCTACTATAATTTCTAAGAAATGTTTGGGCTCCCAGACCACAAACATATCTATTTAAATCAATCATTATTTTCCACTGGTTCAACTAGTTAATCAAATTTTTGGCATTTTTGTTCCTGTTTCTTCCTTCATAAGCTTCTTTTTTCCCCATTTTTCTGACTGCAACATAGCCAAGTGTTATTATCTTTCATCTCTTAATGAAAAGTTGTCAATGAAATGCATTTCTAATTTCCAGATGTTAAGCAATCTCTTGTTTCTTCTTCTTTTTGTTATTATTTTTATTTATGTGACATTAACTAAGGTACCAAAAGAAAGAGATAAAAACAGTATTAAAGAGTGTGCATAAAGCACTTATTTTTGTACTTTGAGTACAATGTTTTATAGAGAGCTGTTATCTAAATAAATTAAGTAATATTATACTATTCACTTATTGGGAAAATAATTGTTGGTTTGGAAGATATGAACATTTTGTGCACCTTAGAATTATAAATCACATGAAATGAGAAGCGATGCAAAATTGTGTAATTCTAGGATAATGAAATGGCTTTAATTGAATTTTCCAGTACCATTATAAAGTTTTAAAAATTATTAATATGACTTGCTGTCTGGTTTCTTATTTTCTGAAAACTTAAGTTTTGCTCTGTTTTTAGTAAATATCTGAATATTAATAGTCCATACTGTGATGTGGTTTTTTTAACTTTCACAAATTATATTTTATTACTATGTTAAGTTTTACAAAGGGAACAAAGGAACATCATGAAGTAATCTTTTATTACATGATATTAGCTTCATTATTCTTTACATCTTGAAAAAAGAATGACACATTTTCATTTATACCTTTAAGAAAAGGATCCTTAAGATTTAAACAATCTCCAGAAAAATGTTTCCACTGCTTCAGCTGTACATGGAAAGAGGTTTCAGGGAGTTTGATTTCTGATGATGTGGACCAAGCTGACTATGTCGAGAGATAGCAAATTTTTCTAAAGAATCATCTGTATGATCTTCTGTTGTATATGTACAATCAAGGAGGTCATGAGTGACACAATGTGAACTTTCATGTAATGTGAACAAATCTTTAAATTTCTCTACTGAAAAATGAATGTGTTCAGATGTCTTGGTTAGGTCTACAACTGCTCCCGAAAGATTTTGCTTACTGATCTGCCTTTGATAGATCTTTTCTTCTATTGTACCTGTGGTTCAGAGTCTGTAAATATACACAGAATGCTTCTGACCATCTCTCCACACTCTAGACATAGCCTGGATATCAATGGCAGGACTCCAACCATAGAAAGTTAATGAGAAAGTTAAATGTCATAGAAAGTTAAATGAGATCCTCCAACAAGGTTAAGTCCCACACCACCAGCTTTTGAACTTACAAAAAAATAAATAAATCAATGAAATCGATAGAGTATTTACTATTGAAACCATCAATGATTTGCTGCCTCTGAGAGACTGGCGTTCATCCATCAAGTCTTGGATAAGCATATCCATGATGTTTGCACTCTTGTAAAATATTCAGGATCTGTGTACAGTTGGAGACCAAAACTATCTTTTCGGTGGGATGAAGTTCGTGGATAACTGCTAAGAACTTTGACAGCACCTTTAGTTTTCCTGACTCCTTTCCAGTAAACAGTAGAGGATTGTAATCAGCAGGGAACACCCTTAGCAAGCCTTCATATAGACTCCTTTCTTCATTTTTGTCACAAGTTGAGCTACGTTATTTTTCTTTTATAGAGTTGAATAAAAGGCAGGGATGATTGCATAGTTTTTAAAGAGCTCCTATATATATTAGATGAAGACAGAACCTGACAGTCTGAGAATTAAACAGCTTTCGATAAAGTTCAATCTGTATTGCGCTTGGTCTGCAAAAGACTACATTCCGTATTTTAGGTGAAAGATATTTATTTATGACTACCGGGGTTCTTCCAAGAATAAAAAGTCCAGTAAGGCAAGTAAGTTCCGCTGCCCTTCTGTCTCCTAACTTCTTTTCTTCCTCAGAACCAGAAGGTTCTCTTGACATAACAATGGGTTATTCATATATTTTCCTATAAGATGACAAAGTGCCTAATATTCCAGGATTTACAAAATCAATTAAAGCAAAAAACTCTTGCAGATCATTCTGAACTGGAGCACCAGTTAAAATTATTATTTTCTCACAAGAGAGGGTAATGAGGGCTGTAGTTGTCTTAATGGCACTGTTCTTCAAATGATGTCCCTCAGCACAGATTAGTAGATCAAATTTTACATTCTTAATTTGATCCAGGGATAACTGATGATAAGAACAGAATAAAATGTAGACTTGATAAATTCATCAACTTTGTGGATCTGATCAACAGTAAATACCTTGATCCTTTCACTTCCTAGCCATTTTTTAAATTCTTTTCTCCAATTATTCCCCAAGCTTCCAGGTGTGATAATAAGTGTATTCCTTATTACTAGCTTGCCTCTGTAGGGTCCCTGATACCGTAGGGTCCAGATGAGCAAAATACATTGCAATGTTTCCCCTAAACCCATTTCATCAGCAAGAATAGCTCCACATCTGCCATTCATTCTCATTCCCAGTACAGTTTCATAAAGGAATATGATTCCTTCTTTCTGGTGTGGGCAAAGATGATATACAAGGTGAGGATCAATCACTACATCCACAAGAGGGAAATGGTTCTTATTGAACATCCACTGGTGATTCTTATCTGGTCGTGGCACAACAAAGGAATTTGGTACATATGGATCATGGCATGGTTTGCAATTTTGGGAAGCATTCTGTCTATTTTCCTTTGTCCTTGGTTTGCAAACACTTTTGAAAGGGTTAGAAAAGTACTTTCTAGCAGTTTGAGAACTTGGGGTAGCAAGACTTCTTCCTCCGAGTTGAAAACACCTGCCATTGTTGAAGTCATCTGGAGGGATTATCCCCATAATTTCTGTTTCTTTTCCTGCAATCATCAGTGTTGGACATTCTTCAATCTTTTCAAACTCTTTGAATTTATATCCAATGCCTAAATGAGGTAGATCTAATGTTGCCACTGCAGATGCTTTAAAATAATATTTTCCACTGCAATTATTCCCATTACAAATTTCCCCAGTGCTTCCTTTAGTGGGCAAAAAATTTGAACTGCTTGCTCCAGAATCATTCTGTGATTGCAGAAACGCAACTCTTGGCAGCATCCTCAAATGATTTTCTATCTGGATTTAGTTCTGTAATCTCTTCATTCAAACTTGGACTGTTTCTTCCCGGTGGTATGAATTTTGTTTTTTTCAAGGAATTACTCTGCAACTGACTTGGTGCTGCAAATCGTCTCATTTTCAACTATGGTGACCCGCAACAATATGACAAGCCACTCGCCCAAGCCAAGAAGCACTCGGGCGAACCGCGAACGCCTCACAGCCAGAGCTCAAGGATCCTGCCTTTGTGCCTGTGATTTTTTTTTTTAAAGAGAGAAGGACAGTGTGTGTGTGTGTGTGTGTGTGTGTGTGTGTGTGAGAGAGAGAGAGAGAGAGAGAGAGAATCAATTTTTTATTGAGTTTTTCCCATGGCTTTTATTGCTCTGACACTTAGTTGTGTACGTGGTATTGGGGTTTGAACCCGTGTACTCTTGGATGCCTGGCAAGGGCAGGAACCACAGCTGAGCCGCTGCTCCAGCACCCTGCGATGTGTTTTTGATGACTCCTTTACATTCCCACTTTCAAATAAGTTCTCTCTGGTGCATCTTCTGAGAGTCAATATAACTTTTAGCAATCAAGTGCATTGTTTTCTAAAGAAAACACGAGAAATATTCAGAAAGAGGAAACAGGACTCCAGAAAGGATAAATGTGCTCTGGAGTTGACATTTTCCTGGGGTATCTGCTGATCCCTACTGGATGGGAACAGGCATCAGCAAACTGTCCCTCCAGAACCAAATCTAGTTGTATTGCTTTGAGCTAAAATTGGCTGCTGTATTTATAAAGAATTTAGCTAAGAATGTATCTTAAAATTTTAAAGGGTTGTTTTAAAAAGTGTGTGTGCGGGGGGAGAATTTGTGGCTGCATAACCATATATGGTCTGCAAAGCTTAAAATATTTATTATCTGACCCCTTACAGCAAAGTTGGCTAAACCTACACTAAGCCAGTAGCATATATTCTGATTTCTGTCACATGCAGCACCTCACTTCTAGGTACTGAATTCTGAAGTAGCTAGAATTAAATTTGGCTGGCAATATCAGTGCCCCCAAATAACTGTGGTTTAAATAAAAGAGCACTTATTGTTTCTTAAAGACCCCTAAGGCAGTACAGTGCTAGTATCATGCTCACAGTGTCTTAGACCTTGGCTTCTTCTTGTTGCTTAATTTGCACAGTTTCAAACCATGATTAAGTTCTACCTTTAAAGTAGAAAGATGAAGGAGGGACAATGAACAGGAAGTGACAACTCCCAGCTTTCCCTTAGGGAAGTTACCAGAAACTGCCACAAACACTGTGGTTTACATCTCTTTGGCCAGAATTTAAGCACATGGCCACACCTAGCTGCAAGAGAAGATGAGAAATGCAGTCTTTATCCAGGTAACATTGAAACGTATTGCACCGCAGAAACAATGGAAGATGTGTATTGAGGGAAAACTAGCAGGGTCTGCCACAAATAACTACATCACGGGGTGTGAAGATTAAATTAAAGCACATGACATCATCAGACACTGGACTTGGCATGTGGCAACTGCTCCCCTTCATCCTGCCTTCACCAACTAAAAGGAATTGCTAGTTTTCATTAGTTTCTTGAAATATTGACACCTATTGAAAGTGCAACTGTTTTAGGGGAGATTCCAGTGCCCCCACATCCTGGTATGAATGCCATTGTATAATCCCCTCCCCTTGAGTACACGTTGGACCTAGCACTGGATTTTGATGAAAAGAAAACAGGAAAAATGACTGAATATCACTTCCAAAGTTAGGTTGTAAAAGATTATGATTTCCATCCTGCTGACTCTTCTTGCTTGCTCACTATGAGGAAGGAAGCTGCCATGTTATAAGCTCTACTGTGGAAATGATCACAGAGGCAAGGAATTGAAAGCAGCCTGTAGCCAAGATCTTAAGGAACTGAGTCCTGCCAATAACATGTGATTGAACTTGGAAGCTGATCCCTCCTCAGCTGAGTCTTGAGAGGACTGCAGACCTGGCTCTGCTGAGTGCAATGGAAGACTCAGAAGCAGAGGACCAAGCTAGCAACCCCTGATTCCTGCCTCATAGAAACTGTGAGATCATAAATGTTATTGCAAGTTGCTATGTTTCAGAAAAATTTGTTATGAAACAATAGACAGCTGATACAACAGTGAAAAATTATAAAATTATAATGAAATCCAAATGTTTTTATAATCTGAGTCACTGTAATAGATAACTAACATAATAATAAATAACATAATAATAATAAAACCAATAAAGTTGCAGCGAATTCAAATGTACTAATCATCTGAGAGTCACTGGAGCTGTTATGCAAAATCACAGGAACCATCTCAATTTTGAGGTTATGAATAACTGCTACTGGCATCAGATGTGGGAGCTCATGCCCAGTGCTAGAGAGGATAAAAGCTAAGGAAATTGTATGTGCCTGATAGATAGTAGGTGCTGGAAAATGCTGGGTGAGTGGGAAGAAGAAAGGAAGGGAGAGAAGGAGGGAGGAACAGAGGAAAGAGAAAGGGAGAAAAGTGACTCCATTAATCTACTGATCTCCCTCATAGCCTCAGAATCCTGTTGAATCCAGAGCTCCAGATAGTCGCCACTGATTGATCCGCATGGCAACAAATGACAGCACAGTAAATTTCTGGTTTCCTTATTATTATTATACACCCAGAAAACTGGTTATTAGAAAAATCACTTAGTAATAGCTTTAGACAGTAAAACCTTTCCACAGTTAATAATCAAAGTGTTTGTATACTGTATCAACTACTGAAGTCATAGCTCATGTGGTTAAGTAATTTTTTTAGATATTTACATCGTTCTATTCTCATTGTATTTACCCCCTTTCTCAGCAGGTCCGTCTGTCTGTCACTGCTTTGATTAAAGGTATCTAGGCAAATTTAAGAGATTTCCTGAAAGATTTTCTGATTGTAATTTTCCAAAAACTTTAGCAGTTCAAAAAATTTGCAAGGTTTTTTGGAGGAATCAAAAGAGTGGGAGAAAGTAATTCACAGTGGAGACAAACTATCAGGAAGAAGGTGGCATGTCCGTGACCCAAACACAGCAGAGTCTTAGAAGGGGGAGTGAAGACGGGTATGGGGACAGGGACATTTGCATTCTCAGAGGTTATCTCTGTGACCTATAATGAGGATCAAATTTCCCATCCCATTTCTGTGCCTTGCCAGGGGGAAGCATACAAAAGCTTGTAGCATAATTTTAGGAACGAGAGGATGAACCTTAGAAACGTTTACTTTCATCGTTCCCACAGGTAAGAGCTCAGTCTAGAATCAAGCAGTTTATAGTCAAACAAAGTGACTTTTTTCTTTCATGTTTGCGTTTATTGACTGAGACCTGCTTCTGGAGCATTCAAGGTCCACCTTTTCAATCCCATGCTGTCTTGCAGAACAACACACGCCCTTGCCCTGGAGTCCGTCAGAACAGAGTTTGCTCTGCCAATAACTATTTGAGCTTAGAAAAATTACTGAAAGTCCCCAGTTCTGTTTCCTTATCTGCTAAAGGGAAATGATAATATGTCCACCATACAGTTACTATGATGGTTGATTGAGATTATGTGCATTAATATATTCATCATAAAGCCTAGCATGGTACACATCATATAAATAAATATCATTGCAATTGCACAAATCAACAAATGAAACCTAGAAGGGATCTGATAGAAATTAACAGGTTCTTTTAAGGAACAAGTAAAACTCAGGCTCACAAACTTCCAGTTCTGTATAATCTAAGGTAAATGCAACGCAGCTTGCTTCCTCCACTAATTACAACAGAAAACTTGAGCGGGCAGATGAGGGCGGAAAGTCAAAACACGATTTATCCATCATGGTGGTGAGTTTCCTGGGGATTTTCCTCATTTATCTCCCTGGAATTTAACCTGAGTGACCTGAGTCACGCAACTGTGCAGCAGATACAAACACTAGAACCTCCCAGAGAAATCCCCCCTTCCAGCTTTCCCAAGGATCTCCTGAGAACCAGACTGTGTAGAGGAGAAGGAATCCACAGGGGGAGAAACCAAACATAAAGAGCACACACAGGATTATCCCACTTTATCAATTTCTGGAAAATTCAAGCTATCCAAAAGTGATAGCAAGCAGATGAGTAGCTGCCCGAGGATGGGAAGGGCACAGAGATTACAAAGGAACACCCAGGAATACTTCTGGGTGACCAATATTTTCACTCTCTTGATTGCGGTGACATTTTTCATAGGTATATACATATGACAAACTCTATCAAGTTATGTAATTTAAATATGTATATATATCAATGGTACCTTAATAAAGCTATATTTTTAAGTGAAGCGTATTCTTATCATATGGTCTAATCATTCCATTCCTAGGTGTTGACTCAAGAGAAACAAAAGTATATATTTCGAACAAGACCTGCATGTGAATGTTCGTAACAGCTTTATTTGGAATCACCAATAACTAAAAGAAGCCCAAGCATCCATCAGCAGATGAAGGAGTGCATAAACACACTGTGGTACAATCCTAAGATGCAATGCTCCTCAATAATGAAAACAATGAGCTATTGATACATGGATGAATTTCAAAATAAGCATGCAAAGCTAAAGAAATCAGATAAAAATGAGCACATACTGTATGACCATTTTTACAGCATTCTAGAACATGTAGCCTCATCTAAAGTGAAAGAAAGCTGATCAGTGGTTGTCTGCGGGGAGCAGCAGGAAGGAGGGATTACCAAGCAGCAGGAGGAAGCTTTCAAGAGTGATGATGTTGTGATGTTGATTTGGGGAGGATATTTGTCAAAATTTATCAGATTGTGAGATTTTATTAAGTACACATTATTGGGTATTGATAATGCCTCAATATTTCTTAAAAAGGGAATAAAATAGGAAAAGCAGCAGGGAAATCAAAGAAATCAAGGAAGGGGGATCCAGTGTTCTGGCTCAGCTGCATTATTGTCTAATCATCCGCAAGTCCTCTGTAGTCTCAGGGCCTCCGTTTCTGGTAGTGTGATGTGAAGCCATGGCACATGAGGCTAATATTTGTTCCGCGCCTGTGTACCACAAGCTGTGCTACTATTTTTAATCAATGACATCAGGGTTCTTCAAAATAGACTTTAATGAAGAGGCTGCTGGTGAGCTCTTTAAAGAAACATCAAAATTCATATAAACTGAAGAGATAGAGCTGCTCACCTAGAATGTTTCCTGGTGAAAAGGAAACATTCTAGGTGAAAGGACCAGGAAAAGGACCACATCCTCACCAAACTATGCAGGATCTCAAAACAAGGGCCTCAGTTGGAAAACCTGAATCATTCTTATTTTAGTTGTTCCTATATGTCTGCAAATCTGCCACCATAATCCCACCAATAAACTCCTACCATTCTAATGAGGATACATCTAGGGGATGACTGAAGGTAAAAGATAATTACTCTCCCTGACCTGGTCTTTCCAAAGGTAGTCGGTAGAGTGTGAGCAATATCTGGAAGGTATGAAAATTAAAACTCCTGGGTGCATATGTGTATGTGTGTGTGTGTGTGTGTGTGTGTGTGTGTGTGTGGTTGCATTATAACTTATCAGTACTCAGAGTGAGCTCCCTTGGCTTGCTTTTTCTGATAAGAGCTGGGATAAATCATGACCCTTGGCTTGTCTTACTGATTTCCTGTTAGAGGTTATGGACTTTATGGTTAGTCTAATGTGCCTCTGCTAAATGCCTTGGGAATCAGACTGCAATGTCCAACCACAGTCTCATCCCCCAGCACATTTATGCAATAAAACATTCGTGAGATAAAACACCCAATCTATTGTTAGTGCAAAGGCCAAAATATTCTGTGGCTTGGGGTTAGACAGAGCTTAGGAAAAAGTCAGAGCCAAATAATGATTCTCCTCATCTGCGTGTGGTGGAAATTTCCTAACGGTGCATAACCTTGATATATATCTCTACAGGGTCTCCATACTAAGTTAAGCAACCTGAGTCCTGGTCCCAAATTTATTAATCTAGGCCTTGGCTCAAACCAGTAGTCAGGGTCCTTCTCTGTAAAATGAGACCAGGGACTTCCACCCTCCAATCTCCAATGCCTTAAGGAACCAGAGGCTAACTCAAATGAGTGAGTACCCCAGGAGGACTCTAGGGAGTAAGGATCTAGCTGTTTCTACTCTGATCAAACTGAAGAGTGTGTCTTTATGTATTCAAGATCAATTAAAACTGAGAGAAATCAGGGCTGGAGAAGTACCTCAGCAGTGGAGCCTTTGCCTGGCATGCACTAGGACCCAGGTTCAAACCCCAGCACCACATACACAACTAAGATTCAGAGACAAAAACAAGATGCAAAAAATAAAAAAATAATTGATTCTCTCTCTCTCTCTCTCTCTCTCTCCTCTCTCACTCTCTTTGGAAACAAAAATTAAAAAGACAACTGAAAAAAATAAAATATGTGCAAAACAACCTCCACTTTCCAAACTCTGGCATCAAATATCCCTAAGGTCTGCTCAAACTCTGAAAAGCAGTGACTGTCCAAACCAAAGAGCCCTGGGCAATATGGATGCAGTAGCTTAGATCAAGTGTGACATCCAGTGGGCTATTGAGCTAATGACACTTGGAGACTTTCAACTAGCCTGGAGAATTGTGACCTCTTTGGAATTTAATCTCACTGGAAAGATTTTAGTTGGAGAAAAGCGTTGGAACTAACAAGTATTTTCCACTGGATACCAGGCACTGCGAGAAAAATACTTCCATTTATTCTGCTCACACTTCACAGGGACTGTGAGAACACTATTATTATCCACCCAAGGCAATAAGAAAACAGAAAGAAGCACAGAGGTTAATTAAATTCCCCGACCACCTTAACAAGTCTGCAAATGAATAATTTTAAATATGATATGTACAACTCCTGACACCACCCTTGCATGCATCATTTTGGGACTTGGGAGAAATTGTTCCTAATTTTCTATTTTATAAATATGGAAGTTAGATATATCCTTTACCTCCAGACAAGGTCTCTAAGTAGAGAGACAAACTATGATCACAAAGATTCCCTGCTTTATACGTCAAAGCAGAAGAAGAGTTACCAGCCTACTAACTGCTTCAAAAAACTGTCCGCGGAAAGAAGACAAAAGAATAGTTCACAAATTTTTGAAATATATCCTGACTCTGAAGGCAGAGCCCTTAGCACAGGGGCAAGGTGCCTGACACACTTTGATTTCCAATGCCTCACTCTCCGCAACCTGGTATAAAAATTAATATTCAAAGTGAAGACCCTAGGTCATTAAGAGAAATCAAATTATTCTTACAGTCCTATGTTTAATCAAGTAAGAAAGCATGTAACCTTATCTGGAAAGATTTAAAATTCAAGATAATGAAAGTGGATTTTCTCTGTGTAGTTTATCTTGAAGTCTGGTTTTGGTTTGCTGCATTCTAAACCCTTGAGCATAATATTTAGGAGCAGTGAGAAGTCATCTCCTATCTGGCCAAAAAATGATTCTACCATTAGTCATTGGTTTAGCCGTAAATAAGGGGCACTGTTCCCAGAGAAGAACTGTTTTCACTACCCACTGCCTGTTCTGCCCTTTCAGTTCAGTCTCAGAGAAGAATCACATTCAAGAAGCTATAAAACATCTGGAACAGACAACTTAAAAGAAGGAAAGAATTCTTTTGGCTCACAGTTTCAGGGGGTTCGGTGCACAGTCAGCTGGTTTCATCATTTTTGGACTTGTGATGAGGCAGAACATCATGGTGAGAACCACAGGGTGGAGCAAAGCTGCCTGCTTCATGGCAGCCAGAAAGCAAAGACTGGGATGGAGGAGGGTCCAAGCTCTCCAGACACCTGTCAAGGGCATGCCCCAATGACCTACTTCCTCCAGATAGGCCCCACCTCCTAGAATTTCCATCATCTCCCAACATCACAATTAGCAGAGCACTAAGCCTTCAGTCCAGGAGCTTCTAGACGATATTTCAGGTCTAAACCACAACAGAGGGATATTTGAATATTTGAAAGCTTCCCATGACAACTTTTATAAAAGATATTCTCTCTCTTCTCTATGTACTTTCCTCATATACTCATCTTCTCTGGGACCCACCACTCTAAAATGTGTTTCTCTGCTTTCTATCAAACATACCTTTTCATCTACCTGGAATTTCTCCCTGATTTCCACCTCCGTTTTGTCTCCTTTATCTCCTTATCCATTTCTACTTGTAGGAAATTAATTCCTGCCTTAATATTCAACTCAAAACAATAAAAACCTCCCTTTAAAACCCCGATCCTCTTTTTAAGAATGAATTATTTCTTCTGCTACATTTTAATTAGTTTTAGTTTGCATCCAAGAAAAATAAGTAGACTCAAAGATGAGAAAGGCTCCAGAGCCACCCATCTGTATTATTCATTAGCCACCATGTTTATACTCTCTATGATAAACCATGTTCTATGCATTTCACAAGTGTTAACTTAAGTCTCCTGGCTTGCCTACGAGATATTTACTACAAATGTCATGATTTAAGATGTGATAACTAAGGCTTAGAGAATTAAGTACCTTATCCACAATCTCATAGATATTAAGTGGTACAATCGAGTTTCAAATCCAGGAGCCCTGACTCCAGAACTGAGGATATTAACCACTGTGGTAACCGAGAAAGGGAGTCCAACGGACGTTTTTCAAAAGAAATTGTCACAGTAAGCACCATCAGATCTACCACATCATTCATGCCCAGGCCACACTCACCTACATTGCCCCTAGACAATAACTAAGCAGATCAGAAGTGCCAGAACAGGGTCATTCCTGCTCAACACAGGACTTCTTTTCAAGTATCTTTCGATAAGGGACTCCTCATTATATTGACCAAGACTTTCTCAAGACTGTACTGTGGTCCGATCTTCCAATGCAATCACCCCTTCCTCCATCTCTTCTTGCACAAATGACAGCCCGTTCAACATATGATGCTGGATAAAATGGACAACCATATGCAGAAAAATGAAATTAGATCCTTATCTCTCACCCTGCACAAAAATTATAGAAAAGGATCAAGGACTTAGTAATCAAACCAGCTACCATAAAACCGTTACAAGACAACATAGGATCAACACTCCACCATGTAGATGTAGGCACTGACTTCCTTAATAATTCTCCCATAGCTCAAGAATTAAAACCAAGAATCTATGAGTGGGATTCCATTAAACTAAAAAGCTTCTGCATAGCTGAGGAATTAGTCAAGCACGTGAATAGACAACCTACAGAATGGGAGAAAATCGTGGCCAGCTACCCCCCAACAGGGGGCTAATATCCAGAATACACAAAGAACTCAAAAAACTTAATACCAGATACACATTCATTCCAATCAATAAATAGGCTACCAAACTTAACAAACTTGTCAACAGAAGAAATACAGAAGGCCAATAAATATATGAAGAAATGTTCAACATCTCTAGAAATCAGAGAAATGTAAATCAAAACTACACTAAGCTTTCACCTCACTCCAGACAATATTCTTTATTCAAAGATAAATAAAACAAACAAAACAGGTACTGGAGAGGTTGTGGGGGAAAAGGAACACTTGTACACTGTTGATAGGATTGCAGACTAGGACAGCCACTCTGGAATGCAGTATGGGTACTCGTCAAAAAACTGGGAATTGAACCTCTGTATGACCCAGCTATCCCACTCCTCCTGGGTACTTTTCCAGAAGAAATAAAATTAGCATATTACTGTAACAGTTACATCAATGTTTAAAGCAGCACAATTCACAATAGCTAAGTTATGGAATGAACTCACATGTCCTGCACTGGATGAATGGATCCAAAAACTGCTACACACACACACACACACACACACACACACACACACACACACAATGGAATTCTACTCAGCTATTAAAAGGAACGAAAACATGGCTTTTGGGGGATGAATGGATGGAAATGGAAAAAATTCTGCTGAATGAAATAAGCCAAAGTCAGAGATTCAAAGGTCAAATGTTTTCTCTTATACATGGAAGGTAGAATAAAAATAAGGTAAGGGTGAATGATAGCCAAGTTTATATGATAGACTCACCAAAACTGAAATAACACACAATCTGGGGGAAATCTAGTTATGGGGGTAGGGTGGGGGGATGCGGGGTGAAAAAACAGGGGATTTAAATACTGTATGGTATATTTTACTCCCCTGAGAAGCTAAATAATACTCATATAGGCATTTAAAACTAGAAAATTTGTATATATGTATACATATATACACATACACACATTAAGATCTGTAATCAGGGGTTAGAGCAGTGGCTCGACAGTTAGGGTGCTTGCCTGGAACTCATTAGGTCGTGGGTTTAAATCTCAGCACCATGTACACAACAAAGTGTCGGAGCAATGAAAGCCACATGGAAACCAAAATAAAATTGATATTCTCTCTCTTTCTCTCTCTTCCTCTCTCTCTCTCTCTCCTCTTCACTGTCTCTCTCTCTCATACTGTCCCTCTCTCTTAAAAAAAAAAATCTGTAATCAGGGGGAATGCAGTAGAGGTACCAGCCTGGGGAGTGGGCTGGGGGGAATCCTGGATAAGGACTGGGTTCTAGTACATTGTCATTACATGCGTGCTCATGTATGTGTGTGTAACAACAAATCCCTTCACCAAGTAAGACTATGTTGCACCAACGACGACAACAACAACAATAAAAATGCCAGCCTACACAGTCTGTACTGCAGTCTGAAAGTTCTCTAACCTTATGGTCCTTCCTCCCCCTTTATCCTAAAAGTTTTGTTTTCCCCAGGGAGTTCTTTTCTCTTGTATGTCTAATCCCATCTTAGCATCTGCTTCTTGAAAGACACAAATGGCACCAGAAATGGTCCAAGAAAATGAACCAGCCATATAGTAGGTTTCCAGGACTGACTCACTCACCACCTGTCTGGCAAGGAAGACACCATCCCAAATAGAGTAGATGACACAGGTGGTCCTTGGTACAGGTGGCAACTGAACTGTGAATGTTTCTCTCACATTGACTTGGAAAGATGCCCTGGCAGAGGAGAAGGCCCTTGACAGTACAATGATTCAGATACTCAAAGATATTTTGGGAAAATTCCTAGAAGGACAGTTATATTAATGTCCCACAGAGGAGAAATGTGAAATGAAGGTGGTTAGCAAGGACCCATAGGCTGAGAGAGAAAACTTCTGTAGTTCTTCTCTTCCAATGGGAGATAAGGTAGGGTGGGGAACACAAACACACTCTACAGCATGTGAGACACTCAGGTTCCCTCCGCCAGGTTCATATGTCTTCTCAGCTGCTTTGATAACTGGCTGGCTGTGGGGTTTGATGAATGAATGCATAGAAATTTGGGAAGAGAGAGTGAGATACTTAGCATCTCATTTGGTACTCAACTTAGCCCAGAGAAGCAGATACTTTTACTTCTTGCTGATATGTGGGTAGTGAAACTCAGAGACACAGAATGAGGGATAGAGGAGCATTTAAAGGTCCCATCTTGCCCTGTCCCCTATCCTGAACTTTCACTCTCAACCAACTTTATACGTGAAGTACACAAAATAGCCTACCTAAAATAACCCTTCTGGACAAGTGAGCTTCTGAAATTATCTGTTCTTTAATAGCTGATCTTTACTGCTAAGGTACAAAATCTATGATCTCTTCTGTAGAGTGAGTTTAAAAAATGCAACCTCAGAGAATTAAGCTATAAATTCTGCTTTCATGGCAATGAAACCCAGAGCCTGGAACAGACCTGGGAAGGGACTAGAGATGATGTATCTGATACACATTAAGAATTCTCCAGAGGGCTGGGGATGTAGCCCAGAGGTAGAGCAATTGCCTAGCATGCCCAAGCCCCAGGGTCCAATCCCCCGCACTGCAAGAAAAAACATGTCCCAGAGACATCTTTTTTCCTCCAGGCATCTTTCAAAACAGAGCCAGGTTTTGGAGTAGATGAGTGTGCTGTGTTTTTGAGGAGTGACACACAAGGCTACAAGCAGGACACAATTTCTAACATCTAGGAGAAAATCACTTGCTTATCCAACAAGCCTTGAAAGTGTCTCTAGCCCACAGAAATGCCAACTGAAAAATGAGGGTTCTTAGGACCCTCCGTGCAAACGGAAGAGCTTATACTCAGCCCTGTGAAAACTAGAATGATCTTGGAGAGGCCACAAAGGCCAGTGGTCCCAACATGGGATCATGGGATCAGAAATCAGGCAGGCATGGGTTTTAATTCTAGCTTTGACACTTCCTAACTATATGTTTTACACAAATAACTTCAATTCTCTCAACTCCAACTCCCCTCTCTGTAAAATAGAGAAAGAATTACAGTACTGTGATGAGGGGTCAAGTAACATGTGAAACAGCCAACATCATATCTGGCCTGTGGCAGACCAGTATTGAAAGGGCCTTAAAATAATTTGGCCACTTTCTACTTAAGAAATAGTGTTAAGACTCCTCAAAAAACTGGGCTGGAACCACCTTATGACCCAGCTATCCCACTTTTGGGTATTTTCCCAAAAGAGCTAGATTTGTCATATTACAGAGATACTGCTTCATCAATGTTTATAGCAGCTCAATTTACCATAGCTAGACTATGGAACCAAACCAGATGCCCCTCACTCAACGAGTGGATTAAAAAACTGTGGTACACATATGTATAATGGAATTCAACTGTGCTATTAAGAGAGAACGATATCATGGCATTTGCAACCAAATGGATGGAGATGGAAAAAATTATGCTGAGTGAAATATCCCAAACTCAGAGACTCAAGGGCTGAAAGTTTTCTCTCATATGTGGAAGATAGAATACGATCGAAAATACTGATCATTGGCTAAGCTAATAATAAGCTCAACGTAGGTGGATTTCTTACAAGAGCAGGGGGAACCTTGCCTAGGAAGCTGGGGGATGAAGGGAGGGTCGCAGGGAGGGGGGAGGCATAGGAGGGATATCAAAGCTGCTGGCGGGAGGGAGTATGGGAGAATCAACCCAGTGGGGAACCTTCAACTTCCAACTAACATGGGTGTTAAGTAGGGGAAACATGGAATCAAGGGGAACCCAAAGTGGGGAGACCATGGAATGGCATCAGCCTTGGCTTGCTTTGGCATTATGCATTTGTTCATGATTGTATAGCAACAATTCCCTCTTAAATGTAAGACTGTCTTAAAAGAATTAAATAATAAATTTTAAAAAGTTTATAAAAAATGTATCAAAGTACAGTGAATGTCTTGCCTTAGAGCTTCCAAAACGTGTATTATCCTTATGTGCATTGCAAATTGGACTGAATATACAGTAATTCCCAAAACTATTGGATCAAAGAACTTTTTTCATGACACTACATAAACGAAGCTGGGAGTAACATCTTAGACCAAAATCTAACAGGTCATTATCAAAATATCACTTGCTTCCCTCCTTCCACCTAGACTACTTTACCTCCTAAAACTTCCCTACAAACAAGACATTTGAGTCCTTGTGACATCAGAGGGGGACTTTGGGTACTGAGTTTTTAACCTTTAAGACTTTCATTTAAAATATCAATCTTGGGGCTGGAGCGGTGGCTCAGTGGTTGGAATTCTTGTCTGGCAAGCGCAAGGACCCGGGTTCAAACCTCAGCACCACATGCACAACTAAGTGTCAGAGAAACAAAGACCAGATGAAAAAAATAAATAAAATTTATTCTCTTTTTCTCTCTCTCACTCTCTCTTTTTTCTCTTTAAAATAAAATAAAATATCAATCTTTAAAAAAGAAACAAATGACACAGGTCATTGACCACCTATGAGAGCAATTTATATTGAATTGAAAATGGCTGTGAGAACTCCTCATAAGGGTTCAGTCAAAACAATACCCTGCAGTTGGAGCTAGATTATGGGATTCAAATATGAGGGCTGAAGCAGAAAGGAAAACAAAACAAAACAAAATAAAAAAACACTCCTAAGGGTGTCTGTCATCTGGTCCGCTTTCATAGCTTTTGTATTATTTCCTGTCTCATTCAGTAGATGGCACTGCCGACTCAAAGTAGGGAAAATTCCCTTGAGTAAATGTGGATTCATCCTAGGTTAATATCCTGCTCTTTTTCACCCTTGCTAATAGCGTCAGAGTTGTTTGCCTAGACGGGAACCAGTGTGTCCTGTTGGAATGGGACATGGGGTCAAATAGTATAAGAAATAATTTTCTGCACATTCTGAAAATTCTATTTCCTCTCCTTGAAAAAGGGCATTTATAGAACTCCATAGATCAAGAAGGGTAAATATGAACTTTCACTTGGCCACCAACCCAGACTGCCAGTGTCAAACAGTGCTGCACCCTCTCAGCCACTTTCCCACACGATCCAAACACTACCTCTCATCCCTTTTAAAACATTTCTCCAAGCAGCTACTATAAATCAGGTAACAAAGGCACCAAAGGTGAAATTATTTACATTACCTGCCATGGAGTTCGGAGACTTTCACGATAAAATCCTAGAGTTCAGAAACATCCAACACTTACCAGAGGGCTTGTGAAGAACGGAGTCAAGAACCCAGGTCTCCTGGCTTTTGCTGAAGCGTTGTGTTCTCTCTCACTTGATTCCCCTTCTGCTAAGTACAATGAGAGCCAGGTTCACACAATCAAGCACAAGGCACCCATGTGATCTCCAGTGGTTCATTCCTCATTTGGAGATGGAGAGATGAACAAGCAGAAATTAAATCTAAAGCAGTCAGTGGTGGCCAGTACCTCTTGGGTGGAACATTGTCTTGGCCCAAGGTAGTACTGGTGAGTGGACCCAGAATGGGATGGCCCTCCGTAGCTCCTCCCCTGGGACTTGCCACCTCCAGAGTCCAAGGCTTTTTACCCTCTTGATTTTTAAGGCAGTAAGTTATTGATTTTGAGTCAAATGATACGTCCTGTCACTAATACTGCTTTTTCAGGAAACTTCTATGATTTTTTTCGGCTTCCAATTTTGTTGTCTATAGAATCTTTGGAGGGAAGCTGAGGGTAAAGCCCTTGAATTTGAACAGAAGTAGCCCTGCTAATTCTCCTCCAAACTACTGATAACGTCAGAATGAACATCAGTGGATTCTGGGACATGTCTAAATGAAATTCCATCAGAATTTTAAATATCATGCATCCAAAAATGGTATTGTCACCCTCTGGCTCATTCCTGATTTTCATCTAGCAGTTGCAAGTCTAGAAGATACCCTTCTGCTCCAGTCTCCTGGATTTGATATCTGTCATTTTCTGCTTCTCATCAATCATACTAATTTTGTCTATTCTTTGTGCATTCTTTTTAAAATTTGTGAATGAAATGTTTCAGTTATATACAAAAGTCAAGAGAGCATAAAAGATACCCATATATCCACTATTAAGTCTATACAATGTTTGCATTTTGCCATAATTCGTGTTTTTAACAAAAGTATTTTAATACCACTCCACTAATGCTTCAAGAAATAACATAGGGTAGTGATCAGTAACTTAGCAAGACCCTAAACAACTTAGTGAGACCCTGTCTCAAAATAAAAATTATAAAAAGGTCTGGGGATGTGGCTCAGTGGATAAGCATCCCCGGATTCAATTCCCAGAATTCAAAGATATTAAAACTCCATCTTTTAGGAATGGGGCACAATCTTTGTACTGCATAAATTCTTTTCTGAAGGTTAGGGGGAGGTAGTCTGGAGCTCCTTTTAAAAGCTAGAGTGTTCCACTAATAAGCTTTCAGTCAACCCTAGATGAATATTGTTTAAGAGAGCATATACCAACAGAATTCCTCTTCGGAACAAGGCATGTGCCAAGGGTGGGAGTGCGAAAAAAAGCTGTCTGGTCCACCTTTGTCACCCCCTGTGCTGTTCCTTGAAGCATTGGTGGAGTGGTATTACTTTGTCACAGGTTACTGAGAAAAGATAGGAGATAGGCTAACTTGTAATTGATGCTTCCTGCCATGTAAAAGCCAGTAAATGCCATAGCCTCTGCTCAAATCTGAACTTTGCAATAGAACATAGGAGTGACGATTAGAAGAGAGACATCACAAATCACTATAGCATGGGCAAGAAGACTCAAACAAACCATACAAGAGCAATCAGACCATAATCAATTGCAAGTGGCCATTTAATTTCAGCAACATGCTCTCATGTATCCCATTTAGGGATTGCTACTATTTGATTCTTTCTGGTTTGTGGTTTTTCATTGGATTTAATATTTTTAAATGTATTGAGTTTGTGCCTAATTTTGTTTCTATATATTTAGTATTTAATAAGAATTTATGGGGAAGTATGGGATCCATGAGAATTATTTTTTCCTATTAATTCCTGCTCATGTATCAGTCAAGTTTGAGAACACTGATGTAGACGTGAGGACAGAAATGCTCCAGAGATCCCCTGTTCACACAGCATCCACCCTTGGTCCCTAGGGTTTAGGGCCCAAAGCCCCAGTGTTCCCTGGACTAGCCTTGTGCCCTCTGCCTGGTCCTACTATACACATTAAACAGTTGATTGGATCTCGATTGTTTATTCCTATTTTCTCACCTCCAAAGACACTGATCCATATCTCTAGCCCATCATTACAGGTGACCAGACTTTGAAATAAACATCCTTGTGTTTGGAAAGTTGAACTTCAGCCTCAAAAATACACCAAGACCTGGGCAGAAGGGTTTTGTTTGGTTTGGTTTTGGTTTTTTGAAGTACTGGAGATTGAATTCAGGGGCATTTTATGATCATCCCTTTCTTTAAGTTTTGAAACAGAGTCTCATTATGTTACCCTCAAACTTGTCATCCTCCTGTCTTAGCCTTCCCTCCAGAGTAGCTGGGATTACAGGCATGTGCCACCACAGCAGGCCTAGGCAGAAATGTAACCTCTCTCTAGGATGACAAGCTAAGGAACCATATAACTCCTGCCTAGAAAAAGGCACCAAAAAATTCAACAGAAATTGCAACAATCTTCCCTTCTCCTGAATCCTGCCATCTAGTGCTAGATACAGAGAAGATTCATTTATTCATTTCAGAAATAGGTATTAATCAGAACAGTTGTTAATCATGTTTAGGTCCTGGGACCACAATGATAAACCAATTTCATAAGGAGATAATTTCTTGGAAAGAGATCATGCAGACCAGAGACAAATGGGGTCGTATATCAGAGTGGGAAGTCAGGAAGGTGCCTCTGAATGGAGGATATTCAGCTAAACGATAAGGTAATGCAAGTGTTGGAAACACCATGCCACCATGCCATTGGAAGCAGCAAATGCAGAAACACATTGACAAACCAATGGAAATTTTAAAATATCCTAAGGTACTGTTTTTCAACCTAGTAATAACAATCTAGGAGGAAAAAAGATAATTTCCTAGAAAATCAATAGAGATAGAAAGTCTAAACAGGCAGAAGAAATGGAAATATCACAAAAGAACTTTCTCATAAATAAAAAATAAAATTAAAATTAAAAACACCAAGTCCAAATTATTCCCCAAGGAGAACTCTATGACATCATTAAAAATCAAATAATCCAGGGCTGGAGAGGTGGCAGTGTTTGCCTGGCATGTGCAAGTACATGGGTTCGAACCCCAGCCCCACCATATGTAACAAAGTATCAGAGCAATGAAAGCCACATGAAAAACTAAATAAAAATTGACTCTCTCTTTCTCTCTCTCTCCTTGTCCCTCCTCTCTCTTTAAAAAAAAATCAGATAATCCTGGAAGTACTTAGTATCTTAGACAGTTTAGAAAAACTAAGAAAGTCTTCGAATATTAATATAGTATTTATCTATATTGATACTAATCTATACTATGTTGAATACAATATTGATACTAATATCTGACAAATATTTTAAACCCACTTAAAAAAAGAAAAAGAAAAAACCCACCCAGACTAATATTGTTTATGAATATTGTGGACATCTAAAATATTGTGGACAGATTTCAACACTACATTGGAGAAAGAGATTCATTTCAGGAAAGCAAGGATAGCTCAATATTAGAAAATCCATTATATAAAATATCATATGAAGAAATATAAGAGGAAAATTGCAAAATCACTCCATAGATGACAAGAAGATATTTAACACAAAATAGTATCCAGATCCTGTTAAAAATACTCAGCAAAGGTGTAGCAACACATAATCTAGGGGAACCATAGATACATTGAGGAGGAGAGAGGTGAGGGGAGGGGAGTGGGAGGGAGAATAGGGAGGAATCTAGGGAGACAATCCACTATGTAGCATACTCTTTATTGCTCTGAGATTCCAAATAATACTTATGCAATCATTTAATTCTGGAAAATCTAAACAGTTTCATTACTTGTAGGGGCAAAGAGTCAAGAGACTGGGGTATGGACCATATGGGGGTAATTCTGGTTTAAGAACAAATACATATCATAGTGTTACTTTATATGTATTTATGATTGTACAATAACTCAACTCCTTAATAAAAATTTAAAAAAGATTACTCAACAAAGAAAGAATTTTTATAGTCCCTTAACATGATAAAAATGTATGCTTCAGCCAAAAGCTATCATGGGAAACACTAGAGCAAGAGCTGAATGCTCTGTACTTCCACAATACTGTCTTGGAGATCTTAGCCAATACACTATAACAAGATAAAGCAATTAGAAGCACAAAGAAGAATTGGAAAGGGAGAGAGATATCTATCTCTATTTTCAGAAGATATTGTTCTATTTAGAGATCCTAAAATACTCAGTGTAACAATGCTAACAGACTATATGAATATTAAATAAGGTCAGAAGCTAAAAAATTATGATAAAATAAATCTATAGCTTTTACATATAACAATAACTTCCTGGAAGATATAATGAAATAAAAGAAAATGACAGCTATAAAAGCTAAGCATAAACTTAACAAGAAATGTGCAAAACTCATATGTAGAAAACACTACTGAAAGACATAAAATAACAAAAATTCCTACCATGTTCTCAGATAGAAGGACTCAACATCATATAGATGCAGATTCTCCTTGAGTTCAATTATAAAATTAATATAAATATAAAATATAAAGTTATATAATAAATAAAAAATTAATGAAGACCAATAAAACCTTCAATTTTATTCAGAAGCCAAAATAAGTTAATTATCGAGTTCACATAGAAAAAAATGAGCCTGGATATCCAAGAATTACTAAAAATGGAGAGCAATGAAATGCTGAGATAGCTCCAGCAAATCGTAAAACACAGTATGAATCTCTAGATTTAAGATTGTGGTATTATAGCATTAAAAAGCCTGACCAAGAATATTATATCTAGAATAGATATTCAGAGTAGAACAAAATTTCTAGAAACAGACTGAATGCATTGAAAACATAGCATTTAATAAAGACAAATTAGTGAAGAAAGTACCAACTTCTTAAAATAGCATTAGAACAAGTTGAGAGTCATTGAGAAAAAGATGGAATGGTATATGATTTCTTATACCAAGAGAAATTCTGAATGGAGTAGATTTTTAAACAAATAATGAAACTACATAAGCAATACGAGAAAATATGGGTCAATTCCTTTTTAACTTAAAAACAAACAAAATTGTCTTTACTTTTTTATTTAAAATTGAAACACAATAAAAAAGTAACACATGCCAAATAAAAATTTAAATTTTGCATACAGAAAATATGCTATAAGTATAGTCAAAAGAAATATGGCCAATTGAAAAAAATTACTATTTAAATTCCTAGCAAATGTCCAAATTATCAAAAGCATAGAAAGCATCTAGAAATTAAGCCCACCTTCTATTGAAAAATGAAGAAATACGAACATAGATAAATGGAGAAAATAACATGTTATTTCAGTCTTAGTAAGAAAAGTCCAAAATCGGGCTGCAGGGTGGTGGCTCAGCAGTTACAGTGCTTGCCTAGCATGTGCAAGGACTGGAGTTCAAACCCCAGCACCATGTGTACAACGAAGTGTTAGAGCAACAAAAGTCATATGCAAAACTAAATAAAATTGATTCTCTCTTTCTCTCTCTCTGTCCCTCTCTCTTAAAAAAAGAAAACAGAAGTCCAAAATCATAATATTGAGATTCAAATTCTTATCTATTAGGGCAGTAAGAATTCAAAACCCTGACATTATATTTTCTAGCAGGACAGATATTCTCATTCAATACTGAAGGAAATATGAAATGCTACACACTCGATGGAAAGAAATTTGACAATTTTAATTGCATTTCCTTTACCCAGAAATCTTACATCTTGGAATCTATCTCAAAGATACAGTGGCAAAAATGTACGCATGACTTATAACACCAAAAACTGGAACAACACAAATGTTTAACAACACAGGTCTGACGTAGCATATGTACAAACTGTGGTACCAGAAAACTATTTAAAAAAAAGAATAATAGATGCATCTTTATTCAGTCTTGCATGAACTAGTAATGCTCCATTGCATGCACAATGGTTGTTCCAAAAGAGTACAGTGGAGCTGGAAGATTTCCATCACCTAGTGACCTCCTAGCTATTGGAACATATCAGTACAACCCATTTCTCAGGTGTTGGCTGTGAGGCTGGTGTGAACAAACCTACTTTGCCGCCATTTGTATAACAGCACAGCACCTATACAATTATGTCAGTATAAAGTAGCTGATGATGATAATGAATGACTGTGATGCTCTATGCACTTACTATACTTTTCATCATTAGTGTGTAGTCCTACTGATTTAAAAAGGTTTACTGCAAAACACTGTGCCATGTTACCTGCAGTAGTCTCGTGACTCATGCTCACCATGTCCCTCCACTGCATCATGCTTTCTTGTGCTTGATTTAATCTTTTTCATCATGCCCTGAAAGCAATAGAGTATGTATATATGTGTGTGTATATATATATATGAATATGTATGTACATGTATATACATGTGAATATATATATACATATACATACTGGTATAGTGCATATAATATTATATATATTATATAATACAGCATAGGTATAATGTAGGACATACCATCTGTGTTTGTTCATGTACACTCTATGATGTTTGCACAATGATACAATTGCCTAACAATGCATTTCTCAGAACTTTTCTCAGAATCCCTGTCATTGAACAATGAATGATTTACTTAAATGGAATTATCTCTAGATATGTTTTAAGTAAAATAAGGAAAGTGCAAAGGGGTATGTATAATATGGTATCTTAAGAATAAGAAATGAAATACATATTACTTTTATTTTCAAAATGAAACAATGGAAGACTAAACCACAAGATAACTTCAAAATAGCTTCCTATACACCAAAGGAGGAATTAGGGTGGAGGGAACTGGAGTGGAAACTATAATTCTAACTTCATTATTTTTATTTTTTATGTTGAAACTATATGTATGTTTAAAACAATTAAGTCTAATGGGAAAAATGAAATCGCTAAAAATTGAAAACCAAAACAAATGAAACTAAGTATATATCACATGAGAAGAAATAATTCACAAACCTTCAAAACACAGTACATTTTTTTAATCTAAGAATTTAACTTAATTCAAATATTGGGGCTCTAGTTAACAGGCAGAATAAGAAACTGAACCAAATCTCTTTCTACTTTCTGGATTTACAAGAGTCAAAAATGAAGGATTAAAA
>PVKS010010538.1:0-59782 GCA_004027875.1 Aplodontia rufa | reverse complement strand
TTTCTCATGTATTCATTGTCTTGATCAATGTCCTCTGGTGAGAAGTTTCTATTTTGAAATTGGTATCTCGATGGGGATTACATTAAATCAGTGTAGGGCACTGATCAAAATGGCCATTTTGATTATATTAATTCTGCAATACAATGAAATAGAATGTTTTTCCATCTACTCAGGTCTTCTGCAATTTCTTTCTTTCTTTTTTTTATTTTTTTATTTTTTAGTATTTGATAGTTTTCCTTGTAGAGTTCCTTAATATCCTTTGTAAGACTTATGCCCAAGTATTTTATTTTATTTTTTGGATGAGATAGTGAATGGGTGACATTTCCTGGTTTCTTCTTCTGCAGACTTGTTGTTTAAGTAAAGGAAAGCTAGTGATTTATTGGTGTTGATCTTATAGCCAGCCACTTCGCTGATATCGCCTGTAAACTTTAGAAGTTTGCTTGTCGAGCTTATTGGTTCTTCTAGGTATAGGATCATGTCATCAGCAAACAGAGACAACTTTACTTCCTCTTTTTCTATATGGATTCCTTTGATTTCCTTGTCTTGCCTGATATCTCTGGCAAGGGTTTCAAGGACTATACTGAATAAGAGTGGTAAAAGTGGACAACATTGTCTTGTTCCTGTATTCAGTGAAAATGCTTTCAGTCTTTCTCCATTGAGCATAATGTTGGCTATGGGTGTGTCATAAATGGATCTACCATAGTTAAAGTATCTTCCCTTGATCCCTATCTTCTCCAGAGTTTTGAGCATAGAGTGGTGTTGAATTTTATCAAAGGCCTTTTCTGCATCGATTGAGATGATTATGTGAATTTATTTTTAATTCTGTTTAAGTGGTGAATTACATTTATTGATTTGCATATGTTAAACCAGCCTTGTTTTCCTGGAATGAAGCCCATTTGATCATGATATATTATCTTTTTAATGTACTTTTGGATCTGATTAGCTAGAATTTTATTAAGGATCTTTGCATCAATGTTCATCAGAGAAATTGGTCTATAGATTTTTTTTCGTGTCATTTCTTTGTTAGGTTTTTGTATCAGTGTAATATTTGCTTCATAAAAGTGTTTGGGAGTGCTCCCACCCTATCAGTTTCATGGAAGAGTTTATAAAGTATTTGTGTTAACTCTTCTGTGAAAATTTGGTAGAATTCTGCCATATATCCATCTGGTCCTGGGCTTTTCTTTTTTGGAAGAGCTTTGATTGCTGCTTCGATTAGATTTTCGGTGTCCTCCTGTGTTAATGTGGGGATGTCATATGTGGCCAAGTATCTGTCCATATCCTCCAGATTATCAAACTTGGCAGAGTATAAATTTTCAAAATAGGCTCTGACAGTCTTCTAGATTTAGGTTGAGTCTGTGGTGATATCTCCATTTTTGTCTTTGCTTTTGTTGATTTGCTTCACTTCGTTCTTCCTTTTGGTGAGGTTGGCAAGGGGTCAAAGAACCAAATCTTTGTTTTGTTGATAAATTGTATTTCTTTTTCTTCTCAGTTTCATTGATTTCAGCTCTGATTTTAGTTATTTCCTGTCTTCTCTTAGCTTTTGGATTGGATTCTTCCTCTTTTTGCAGATGTTTGAGTTGTAGCATAAGGCTATTTATTTGGGCTCTTTCTAGGTTTTTGATGTGTACACTCAGTGCTATAAATTTACCTCTTCATAATGTCTCAGAGGTTTCAGTATGTTGTTTCCTCATTCTCATTCAATTCCAAGAACTTCTTGATTTCTGTTCTCGTTGCCTCTTTTATTCATCCTTTTTTTAAGAGGGAATTATTCAATTTCCAAGTATTCGAGTAGGTTCTGTTGTTTTTCTTGTTGTTGATTGCTAAAGATCATACCATTATGATCTGACAGACTATATGGGATTATATCCACTTCTTTATATTTGTTAAGGTTACCTCAGTGAACTAGGATGTGATCTATTTTAGAAAAGAATCCATGGGCCTCTGAGAAGAAGGTAAATTCAGCTGTTTTAGGATGGAATATTCTGTAGATGTGTGTTAAGCCCGATTAATAGAGTTGTTCAGATTGGAGATGTCTTTATTGATTTTTTCCTTTTGATGATATGTCTAGTGTTGATAATGATGTATTGAAGTCCCCCAGTATTATTGTGTTGAGATTAATGAGAGTCTTAATGTCCTTGAATATTTTTTCCATATATTCGGGGAGATTGTAAATGGGGGCATAAATGTTAATTATCGTTATATCTTCTTCATGAACTGTCCCTCTTACTATGATTCAGTGTCCCTCTTTGTCCTTTGTGACTAGTTTTAGATGGAAATTAATTTGCTCAGATATTAGGATTGCCACTCCAGCTTGCTTTTTTGGGCCACAGGCCTGGTAGACATTTTGCCCAGCTTTCACTTTCAGTCTGGTCTATTTTTGAGTGTTAAGTGTGTCTCCTGTAAACAACACGTTGTTGGATTTTGTTTTTTGATCCAGTAAGCCAATCTGTATCTTTTAAGTAGGGCATTGAGACCATTCTCATTCAGAGTTAGAATAGATATGGGAAACTGAGTCTCAACCTTTGTGACTATTGCAGAGTTTCGAGCCATCTTGGGGATATTTTGGTGTGTGATGTGCTTATTGACTCTCACTTGTTTAACGGTTTAGGGTATTATTAGCGTTTTCTTCTGAATGAAGGATATCCTTGAGCGTATTCTGTAGCACAGGGTTTGTGTTCATGTATCTTGCTAACCTGAGTTTATCATTGAAGTATTTAATTTCTCCGTCACATTTAAAGCTGAGTTTTGCAGGGTATATTATTTTTGGCTTAAATTGTTTTCTTTCAAGGCTTGAAAGCTCTTCTGGCCTTCATTGTCTGATCTGAAATATCCATAGTGTTCCTAATTCGTTTGCCTCTTAATGTGATTTGGGTCTTTTCTCTAGCTGCTTTAGGAATTCTCTCTTTAATTTCTCTGTTATCCATTTTGTATATGATATATCTTGGTGAATTTCTCATTTGATTAGGCCGATTTGGTATTCTATAAGCGTCTGGGATGTTATGTTCTGGGTCAATTCTAATGTAAGGAAAGTTCTCCTTTGTAATTTCTCTTAGAAGAGTCTTAATGCCTCTTGTTTGCTGTTCAGAATTTTCATCTAGTCCAGTGACTCAGGTTATTTCTCCTCATCTCATCAAATATTATTTGGACTTTCTGGTCATGTATTATGAGTTTCTTCTCTTGTCTCTCCTCCTTGAACTCGATATTGCTTAGGCTATCTTTGTTATCTGTTGTACGTTCTTCAACTGCTGAAGTTCTATTTCAGTGGGGTTTACTCTGGTGTTAGTATCTTCCAGTGAAGATTTGATTTGGTTGACAGTGTTTTTCAATTCTGATAGCTCTGCTACATCTCTTTTCAGGGTGCCTAATTCTTTATAAATCCGATCTTTCATCTCATGGAATTGCTCCCTTATTTCCTTATAAAAATTGTCTCTTATCACTTGAAATTGTTCTCTGATCTCTTATCTTAATTATTCTTTCAACTCTTTGATTGAGTTACTAATCATAATGTTGATACAATTTCTTTGGTTTTCATCTAGGGCCCCGACCATGGAGTCCTTGGGTGTGGAGCTGTGAGGTTGAGAAGGGAAGTTATTTCCCCTTTTCCTCATTTTCAGAAATGGAGTGTGTCTTGAAGACTGGGAGTCTTACTCTTGCAGGAGTAATTGGAGCTTCTTATGGCTTTGCTTCGTTGGGAAGGGGTGCTATTTGGGCAGCTGAGACCTATAGTTACCAGTCCAATCAGTGAGGAATTGAGAGCCTATAGGTGCATATACTAGACAGTTTCAACTGGAACCATTATGATGATGATTAACACCTGTAGGAGGAGCTGAGAGAGCTCTCATGATATATTATGATAGCAAGGAAGTACTTGTTTTGAAGAATGCCCTTTTCTTCAGTTAGCAGGGCCTCTGTAAGTGGGGAGAAGAAATGACTAGGAAGCGAAGGAGGTGAGTTGCGGAAGTAGATTAGTTCTTCTGACTTAGAATGAAGAGGAACAAGGGTTTAGGGTGGTGTAGGTTATTCAGTTAGGTATAAGGAAAACATAGAAATGGGATGCATGTGGGGCAAAGACTTTTGGTGAGAATGAGAGAGAACAGCATATATTTTAGGATTTGCCAGAGTACAGTGGAAGATGAGGTTGGTATGGGGCTAGACAGAGGGCTAGTTTGCTATCATGAAGTGTTTTCCTGCTCAGACCCCAATGCTATAAAGACAGCAGTCAAGTTCGAGAAGGCACAGAGACAGTAGAAGCCAACCACCAATACATACACACAAAAAAAATATGTACATCCACGAACAGCAAATTCAGTAGTAACAATAAAGCAAAAAAGAATTTAAAAATAAAAAAATCATTAAAATAAAAGTTAAACAACTTAAAAATACTAGACAGCAGCAAGATCCACGTTTAAAAAAAAAAAGGAACTAGATGGGAAAGTTCTGATTTTTTGCCCCCTAGGTCAGTGTGTAACATGGGGGAATGCGTTCATATCTGTCATCTAGCTGGGGACTCTTTCCTGTTGAGCTTGTTGGGGCAAATGCATTTTGATAATCTCTGGGAGCCTTGGGTTTTCCTAGACGATCTCCTCAAAATTTTCTATTGCAAAAGGGTAGAAGACCCTGCCCTCTCCCACTTCTTGTGAGAATAGAGTTCAGCACCACCTGAGATGCACTCCTGGGCTGATTATTTTCTGCCTGACCAAACTCTTGATCTTCTTAAGCCATGGACCCAGAAGCTGTAGGCTGTCTAATAGATCCTAGTGTAGATATGTAGGATTCTGACTTTTCCAAGAAGAGTGACCAGACTGAAGCTCGCTTTCTTGGGAGCACCATTGACTCACTCTGGATGCCTTATCTTCAGAGGCCCCAAGAGCTGCTCTGTGGGGTTGTCACAGTCCCAGCAAGGGAAGATGTGTGAGGGAGGGTCCCGGCTAATTGGGCCAGTGTTTATGTGGTTCTCAATAGCAACCACTAGGGGGCATCCCACCTGGAGAGCCCAGAACCTGTGGATCATTGGCTATGCACAGAACTCAGAGGCTGAAGGAGAGTTCAGGCTGCCCCTTTTGTTCAAAGTTTCCTGAGGCTGATGTCATACCCTGCCTTGTTAGAGGGTTACAGGCAGCTTTTGGAGAGAGTGAAGCAGGAGGCCCCCTTAGGAAGGATATGCCCTACTGTGCCGAATTCGAGCATGTAAGAGGGCAGGCAGGAGGCCACCACTTATCTTTCCCGCTAGCTGGAGAGGGGGTTCTCGGTCCCACACAGCCCCCAGGGCAGACGGCCAGGACACAGAGCGCTTAGATCTGCTTCTCTGTTAGTGGAGACTGAGGTCCCTAGTCCCTGCATAAATGATGTGTCTGGTTTTGCTTTTGCAGAGTGAGTGACCAGCCCCGCCCTCAGGGACACATCAAAATGGCGGGCAGAGCCCACCGGCTGCCATGCACGAACAGCTATAGGTTCACTATTGTGAGCAATTAAATCATTTCTAGAGCTTGAGAATCAGCTCTTGCAAACTTTGAGCGTGGCTGAGAAGGTGTTCCCCGCTGGGACCAAGTTAGAATACTTGTGCCCTGTTTCCTCACCTCCAGGATAGCTTCCCGCCCCCAGGCTGTGGAGTCCTTTGAGTGGGCGAGAGAAACTCGTTGTTTGGATTCCTTAACGAAAAGCTGTTTTCTTTGGTGTTAAAAAATTAGGGGGCAGTAATGATCCCACACACCGAGAACCAGGTCCTACCATTGGATACCGCCTCCCACTCCTGCAGCGTGAAGTATTATTCAGGAGCATCTCGGGATCACTGGTGGTGGGGTGGTTGCCATGTTCCATCTGAGAGTTTTCATCTCTTCAGTCTTCCCACTTTGTCCCTTGATTATATCTTCTTTTAGTTCATTGTTTCTTTTTGCATTAAGATCATTGATAGTATTTTCAAGGTTTTCATCTTGACCCCTATCTATGGCATCCTTTTTGGGGAAGTTTTGGGTTTGAGGTAAACCTCTCCTTGTTTGATTCTTCATTTTGAAGAGCTTCCTGTGGATCTCTGAATGGAGATTTCCTGAGGGGAAAGCAGGCAGTTCTCCAGGTGGTTTTTCCTTGCAAGTCAAACAGTCAGATGAGCCACCAACTCTTTGATGATCATGTTCTTCCAGATGATGTGTCTGCCTGAGTCCTGCTGTTCCTCTATCTTTTGGTTCCAGGCTCAAGGTTGCAAATCTGAACGAACCAAAATGGAACCTACCTTCCAGCAGGACTCAAACAGGCCCCAAAGGGAACACAGGGCATCGGTAGTCAGGGGCTGCTCCAGTCGGGGAACCTCCCCTGGTTGGTCCTGAGCAGGGCTATTCTGGACAGAGGTCCTACAGGGGTGTCCTGAGCACCTTCTGGTGGGATTGCAAATCATATTCTTAATTGACATTATCTGTGTAGTAGCCTGAGCTCTGAAAATTTGCATAATCGATGTAGGATTTATTGTAGTCTACTATGCTTAGTGTTAAAAAAGATAAAACCTGTAAAACATTTGTAAATTTAATGTTGGCCTTCAAGATCCTTATTTTTGTTTTTCAAGTTATATCATGTAAATTAATATTCATCTTATCAGCTGATTTACAAGTTAGCATTTCATGTTCTTATAAAATTTTCAGTTTTTTGTTGTCAAGAATATTAAATATATAAAAGCAGCCAAGATAGTACCTTGTACCCCACTTATCCATCTCCTCAGGTTCAGTAGTATTATTTTAAGGCACATTCACAGTGTTTTCTTATGCTTATCTCTACAATATAGGACATTTTAAAATAACATAGTATTATCACACTTAAAAAGCGAATAACTCCTTAATAAGATATCATGCAAATTTTGCTAGTGTGTTTGAATACACATAAGATGTATACATTGCACTTGTGCCTCTTAAGTCCCTTCTAATTTCAAAGCCCTTTACCCAAATAGATTTCTCTCTCTCTCTCTCCCTCTGTCTCTCTCTCTCTCTCTCTCTCTCTCACCCTCTCACCGTCATTTCCTTGAATTTTGTTTGCTGAAGAAACTGGAACATATCTCTTTCTTGAGTGAAGGCCTTTCCAGGTATTTTCTGAGTCCTTTAGACACATCTCTTGGTGCCATTCCTCATTTCCTCGCTCTCTGCCATGATAAGATGTTCCTGCCTTTGCTCTGGAACCAGCCATTTTGTCAAAAGACTTTGGTTCTTTTACACATACACATATATTGTTTTTTATGTATACATATATTTGTGTATAGATACACATGAATATATGTAGTTTGTTAAAGATAAAATACTTCATAAATTTGTACTATTTGATACTAATTGAAAATAAGGTGCAATAGGATACCTGAATCTCCTTTCTCATATATCTAGAATTTCTATTCTCAATGATAGTGGGAATATTAAAATTAAAAATAATTACTCACTTTTTTGTGTGTGTGTACATGTGTGTAGGTGTTTGTCCATTTTATATATATCCTAACTAAAATGTATAATCAAGGGGCTGGAGCGGTGGCTCAACAGTTACAGCACTTGCTTGGCATGCGCAAATAAGAGAGTACAAACTGCAGCACCATCTACACAACAAAGTCTTGGAGAAATGAAAGCCACAAGAAAAACTAAATAAAATTGATTCTTTCTCTTTCTCTCCCTCTCACTGCCCCTTTCTCTTTAAAAAATAAAATAAAATGTATAGTTAAATTATAATATTTTAAAGTAAATTAGAATGATCAATTGCTGTCTTTTAATGTAATTTAGAGTAATCTATGTTGTGTGTCATTATGTACCAGTATACATTCCAGATAATTTGTTTTATTTTAGATTTTTTAATTGATTTTAAATTTAGATTTTTTTATAATTATTGAAATAATTATATAATCCATAAGCAGATATGTAAAGCAAATCTTTTTTCTCTGTCTGCTTCATTCAGTCCCTTTCTTCTGTAACATAGGTAGCATTTTCTTTTAATTTTTAGTTTATTCTTCTATTGTTTAATTAAAGTGAAAACAGTCATACATGTATGTACAGATAGAGAGTTGTATATGTGTGTGTATTCATGTGTTCTTGCCTGTTGCCAGGTGGCATTCCCAGAATGTGTCAGGTGGATGACAATTGAATTTGACCCTCAGTGTGGTACTGCACAATCAGAAGATGTTCTCCGTTTGTTGATTCCCATTAGAATTATTCAGAATTCAGGATATGGACCAAAATTGACATCTGTTCATGAAAATCTTAATTCATGGATAGAATTAAAAAAATTTTCAGGATCCTCTGGGTGGCCTACTATGGTTTTAGTGTTGCCAGGTACGTTTCTGCTCTTCTGTTTTATAGATTAAAATATATGAGCGTTTGTACATTTAATAAGGATACACTATTGAAAAGTTTATTTAATTTTTAAAGGAAATTATTTAAGACTTATTGGATTACAGTTGAGAAATAAATAAGATCCCCTGGCCAAGGAGTATTTGAGGATCTAGTTTTGGAGCAGATAATTAATATATTGAGGAGTAGGATATTGAGGAATGAGTCTTTGTATTGTTGGGACCAAAGTTAGAAAAAGTAGATTAAATATTTTATTTCCAGTCAGTGCTAAATTTTCAGAACTTAATTAAGGACTCCAGTCCTTCCTTTGAAGAGAAATTGTGAACTCTTTCCAAGTTGTGTTAAAACTGTTGTTTAAGTTGGCTTTAAGGATGTGAAAGAAAGAGAGCATAAGCATACACAGCTGTTATTGCTGATATTCATGTTCTTTTAAAAGAAATTCAAGTTTTTAAAATTATGTGTAGTCTGTTGTTTTTTTTTTTTACCAATTAACTACAACCACACTTGTGATCCTTTAAAATAATATCCTATTTGAATTCAGAAGCTCTTTTCTTAAACTCTGAATTGCCTTTATTTGACTGTGAAGACATTCAAGTAATTCAGATGTCAGCCTAGTAGATTGCCTACTTTGAAACAGCAAAAACAGCTTACGTCACCTTTTTGATTGAGAATCAAAATTCTGTTGCCCTTGTAACTTGAAGGTATATGAGGGGGAAATTTAATTATAATGAAAAATAACCATGCACTTGAGACAGTCCTATTTTTAGTGGTACTTTTAACACTGTATTCAGGAATACAATTTCCAAAAAGTGTATTTAGGTTTTAGTATCTAATTTGACTCCTAGCTATTTATCTTGGGATGAATAAAAGGGAAATTTTAATAAAATTGTTTCAGATTTTGACCTCAATTCTGGCTTTTTTTTTTTTTTTAAAGGAAATGAGGCCCTCTTTTCATTAGAGACTGCTTCAGATTATGTGAAAGATGACAAAGCTTCCTTCTATGGTTTCAAGTGTTTTGCAATTGGATATGAATTTAGCCCTGGACCTGATGAGGTAACAAGAAATTATCTTTCCATTCTGTTAAGAAAGATTGTGTTTTTAACAACTTCTATCAACTTAAATTGTATTGTTGCCTACATTCAAGAAGTCTGAAATTTATTTTAAGGTAAGGATGTATAATTTACAATATTTTGTAGTTTAAGTTTGTGCAGTGGTGGTTTTTTTTTCCTGCTTTTAATACATGAAGAAAATGAGGTTTGTACAGCATAACCCAATAAAATTGAAGTATAATTTTGAAGTGTAATTATGTCTGCCCTGAGCCTGCTCAAATAGGTGAACTTTTCTGAGTAAATAATAGAACTTGATTTCACAATGAAACTGTTGACTTTTCTTAATGTTTTTAATTGTATGCTAAAATAAAACTAAGGTCAAAGTTTATTGTTGCTTCATAATAATGAATGAAAAATTATTTGGAGAAGGAACATGTAAAACAACTGTATAACCAACGTGAAACAGAATAATGAATCTTTTCGACTCCCAGTTTAACCATCAGCAAATATATGCTTCCTCCTAATTTCAAAAAAAATAAAATAAAAGCTTAAAGGTGAATTAAATGTTCCTGATAATTCTTATTATCTTTCAAACATTTTTTTTAAAGTTTTAAAGCAGCAACTTTTATGCAATTCTACAGGGAGTCATTCAGTTGGAAAAAGAATTAGCCAATCTTGGTGGGGTTTGTGCAGCTGCTTTGATGAAGAAGGATCTAGCACTTCCTATTGGTAAGTCTGGTTAGGTACTGGGTATAGATAAATATTTTCAAGAAGTTAAGAGTAAAGTATGCTTATTGTAGAACAACTGAAAATATATTTGCAAAATGAATTCCATAATCATAAATATTCATGAGCAATAACGTCTTAATATTATAAGGATTCAGCTTTGTTGAAATGGACTCTGAAGGATATATCTTTACACAAACCCATGCACATGTACACCCTTCTTATGCATATATATATACTATGTCAGTTATTGGGTTAAGCACAGAACATGCAGGTTAAACCAGAAGTTTGAGATATTTCTAAATATTCTAGTGGAAATATTAAGTAGACAATTGGATATTAATTTTCTGGGGCTTAGGGGACAAGTTAAAAATGTCATTTGAATATAGTTGTTATTTAAAGGTAGCCTGGGATTAAAGGTGGGACTACCAAAATTTCAAAGAGGGACAAAACAGGAAGAACAGATTACATGTAAAATTGTAAAGGTGAACAGTGAATAAAGGAGCAGAAAAATGAGGAGTGGGTATTCATGAGATTTTTTACATACTATTAAGAAGTTAATTTCAATCTAAACATGCATCTGAAAATTTATTTGTATCCTCAATAAGAAATACATTAATAAAACAAGAAATGTATGGACTTTCAGAGTGGATTGAGAGAGAATAGAAAGTGAGGGAGCCAGGTTGCAAATGGAAAGCTTTTTAAAACCATTTTCATGTGGAGCAGAACAGAGATGAGGGAGTGACAGAAATAATACCACCATATCAAGTAAATTTGTATGACATGTAAATTAATTTATAATCAAGATGGTAAAGATGAAAATTTTAAAATGCTGATATAATTCTACAATGTTTATGTATGGTTTAATATTGTATTTTCACTGTAGTTGTAAATAAGTTTTTCGGTTTCCCTAAATCTCATCCCAAATTCCATATAAACTTCTGTGAAACTCACCTTTCAACTCTATCCTTTTTACTTTTCTTCTATTTTCTTTCTTTCCCCTTTTCTTCTGTCTATAATCCATTTTCTTGGATGATCTCTTTCAGTCTACTCAGTTCCCTTCATCCTACTCATTATTGGTGTATTTGTGAGAAATGACACCTTTTATATTCTATTATTATGAAGAAAATGGTTAGCAACCTCTGCAGAAAATTTGTCAATAACTTAAAATTTTAAATGTATATACTTTTTGACATTGCAATTTTTTATATATGCTTGCTGAGTTGATCAAAAACACATTGAAAAAAGGATAAATAATAGCATTGCATGTAATTATAAAACAGATGCAATCAAAATATCTGTTACTGGAACCTGGATATAAGTAATCACATATCCCCTATAATGAAAGTCTATGCAGGTATTAAAGAAAGTAGATTCATAGGACTCATAAAGAAAGATATCCAAATAATGAGAAAAGCAAGTTACAGAAGAAGTTTCCATTTTTGAATGCTTTATCTTACATACTTACAAATGAGTGTGTTCATGTATGTGTATGTTGATACACACACTTCTGATTTGTACATAGTTTCTAGAACAATAATACATAAACTGTTGACAGTGGAGATCCTTTGGGGAGATGCGAAGCTAGTTAGAAAAATACAATTATTTGTTCCACATTTCTGTACAATCTGAATATTTCCCCTTGAGCTCTATTTGTAACATTTAACAATTTACAAAAAATCAATAAATCAAATATTATCTACATTAAGCTATAAAGAAAATGGCTAGAAGATATGGTCACTAACTTATATTTCTCTGTGAGCCATAGTTGTTTATGAAGAGTACTCTTGTATAAGTCAACCAAAATATAAAGGTTCAGATTCAGATTCAGAACAAACATTTCCCTCTTTTTTTATCAAATTAAGTAAATACCCTTAATCCAAAAAGAACTCACTTATATGCATAAATATATCTTTTGCATATCATTCAATAAATGTGTCTTGATAATTGGCTTGAGAGTTATAGCTTGTATTTATGCTGAAAATATTTTTACATTTTAAAATGGAAACCACAGGATTTAATGATAATGGTAAACCTTTTCTAAATGAAGTAGCAGAGTTGTAAAAAAGGCGCAATGAATGAAAGACTAGAAGGTTTAAGTATTAATATATTTAGTAAAACTTTTCATTTGCATAATAGGTAATGAATTAGAGGAAGATCTTGAAATTCTTGAAGAGGCTGCATTACAGGTATTGTCCTAAACACTGGAAGGATAAATTTTATTTGTTAGTTTAAAAATAGTATTTTCACAAGATCAGCCTTTTCTTGAATAGTGTTCATTCTTTAAGTACTTCATTCTATTCATTCGCAGTTATAGAGACAAAAGACTCTTAACTGCTCTCTCTGATGAGAGAGACCCTTTTGAGTTGCAACTGTACTGTGTATGGGGTATTGATTCTAGTGTTAGACCAAAGTCTTATGAGAGAAAGAAGACAAAATAAACAAAAAAACACATGAAACTCAGTGCCAAAGTTGCAAGGGAAGGCTTGTCAGAGCTGTGAACTTTCAAATTCCATTTTGAAAGCTTTATTTTACCAGCTAGGAAAAGGGGAAAGGCATCTCAAAAATGGAACTTGTGATGTATGGGTTGTATTAGAAATTTTGGTAGGAGGTGGCAAAAGTTGAGGAAGATACATTTGGTGAGTTTAGGCTGTGTTAGATCTATATGATATTAGTGGTAGAACCAGTTGGCTTTAAGCAGTTGGGAACCATTAATTTGTTACTGTTATTCTGTTATTATTTTCTTTTTTCGTTTGTTCATGTAGGCATGAGTTAAGTAGACCATTTGACATTGTAATGGAAAATACCTGAGTACTATATTTCATTTGAAGTACTCTTTTGTGTCTTTTATGTGAAACTGTCATATTTTATGACTCAAAATTTCCAAGAGACTTAAATTACTGTATTAATGTCAACAGCATGAATTTATCTAGTTCACGATAACTAATAGGATGAAAACATCAGAATGTGTGGGTAACATTTTTCAGATGATAATATCTACTCAATCAAGACCAGAGATTCTGATGGTACCAATTGAGTGTTAATATATACCACATACTAAGACTGTCAGTGACGATGGATTTGCAGATCGAAATGGCAAAGGTAGAAACAGATTGAGAGTCAGACACTCAACTGGGTCAATAGTATCCCACCCAGATTTCATGGGTTTGTAAGGTCCTCAAATAAATATTCCTTTTTTCTTTTCTTTTTTCTTTTTCAGAGTTAAGAGTTGATTTTTGTTTCTTAGGAAAAACACTCTTTAAAAATATACTATATATTCATAGAAATATCAGTTAAAGGGCATCATAATAGCCCAAAATAGAAATTCTGTATTCTTAAGAATAAAGGATTCACTCTGTTATGTCTTTATTTTCACTAATTTTGCCAGCACTGAAAACTATTCAGTACACATTTCTGAAAACTCATTTAGATCATGCTTATCTTCTGTCAGGTGTTTGTAGTTAGTAATAGCACTTTCTAGTTGACCATATCTTTAATATTTTATCTCTATTTTTTTAAAATTTAAAGTCAGTACTATTTCTTACATGTTAAAGTAAATTTCAGAGAAATTATGTGACTTATCTAAGAAGTGGGATAGTTGAGAAATAATGGTTAGTACACAATCCGCCAATTCCTAGAGCCTGATATTTTGCATTCCCAAGATGAACTGAACAAAGCAGTAATGCTAAAAACAAGCCTTTATTTATGAACTTTATCAAGCACTGTTACAAGCATTTTGCATATTTAACCTCAGTCTTAAGGATAACCCTGCAAATTAGAGATTCTTATCTCCATTAGCATATTTAAAAAAAACCCTGAAAAACAGAGTACTTGGATAACTTGCCCAGGATAATAACACAGCTTGTAACGGTGGAATTCACCTTATGGCAGTTGGGCAACACAGTCCCTGACCTTGACCCATAAGCTCTGATCTGAGGGAGCCGTAGTATCTTAGTAATGTTAAGAAACCTGTAATTTTAAGAAACCTTGGTAATATTGAGAAATCAATGAGCTCATACATTATCATTTAAGAGATTATTATGGTGTGTAAAATGTCCCTTAGATTGGATACAAAGAAATCCTTATTGTGTTACTATTTAAGGGAAAAGAGGATGCTCAATTTTTCTACCTTTTTGACATGTAATTTTGGTGATCTAATATGCATTAAATACTTTCCATTTGTCAAATGATGTATGTGTTTTATATATGTTCTCTAATTTAAATTTTATAATAACCTTATAAAGGAGTGATTATTCATCAGTTAATACACTTTGCAAATTCAGGGATGATAACTTGTTAGCTCAAGAACACACAATACTTAACTTGTTCAGAGACAGGATTTGACTCTGAGGATAACAAATAATAATTCTGAAGATTACGTAAAATGTGGAATGCAGGTTGCTGTGGTATAACTGTGATAGCTCTGTAATTATAACCCTTTCCAATGAAGAACATTTTTTGAAATTTGTTATTAAAAAGTTTCTGAGGACTGAGGTCGTAGCTAAGTGATAGAGCACTTGCCTAGCAAAAAAAAAAAAAAAAAAAAAAAAGGCTAAAATGTTTCTGTAGTTTTAGTATTTAAAGTAGGTCATTCTAAGATTTGGTTTACTTTTTACATAGGTGAAAACTAAAAATTTCACTTTTATCTGCCTTTTTCTTAACTATAATAAGAGTTATACTAATGAGGTTTACGTGCAGCCATAGTCATGCTTCTACTCACTTTTTGTCCAAGTTGAGACCATAGTACCCACCTATCCAAGAGAAAGACATTATTTACTCATGATCTCTGCCAATGAAGGAAGGCTTGAGAAAGGGAGGTTTCCAAAGCCACCTATAGAAAGAGCTCAGGCTCTGACAATTGAGGATCACAGAGTAGAGGGCTGGCTTGAGAGATGCACCATTTCATCTCGCATGAAGGTCTCTGATAAGATGCTGGTTTGTGATCGGGTGGAGGGGGCAGAGACAGGAAGTATTATCCTTTATTTTTCCGTCCTACAAGTTTCTACTATATGGGCCAAAAGAAAGTGCACTGTAGCATGGGGATAAAATTATTTCCCTGAGAAGGCCTAAATAAAATGTGTGTACTTTGGAAAACTTCATGTAAAGTTTTGTATTTTATATAAATGGTCTTTTTTTTTTTTAACCCAACAGGTGTGCAAAACGCATTCAGGTATTCTTGGAAAGGGATTAGCTCTTTCTCATTCACCAACTATATTAGAGGCACTTGAAGGAAACTTACCACTTCAAATCCAAAGCAATGAGCAGTCCTTCCTAGATGATTTTATTGCTTGTGTCCCAGGATCAAGTGGTGGAAGGCTTGCAAGGTAATGTACTTTAAGAATATACAAGTTACTTTTTTTAGAGTATCATTGCCAAGGAGAAATGAAAAGAATGATCATTAGAATATTAAAATGCTGCCTAAAATATTCTGATTTGTGTAGTTTGAACTTCCTGAAGTATAAAATGGTGATGAATATTTAAAAATACATGATATTGGGCTGGAGCAGTGGCTCAGTATTTGGAGTGCTCACCTGGCATACATGATAACCCAGGTTTGAACCCCAGTACCACATACACAACTAAGTGTCAAAGCAACAAAGGCTAGATGAAAAAATAAATAGATTCTCTCTTTAAAAAAAATGATACTTCTTATTGATTATTATTTTGCCATTTGCTTCTTTTTAGGATAAAAAATGTGCTGGACTGTATTATTTTACTAATAAAAAATAAAATCTAGTACATACCTGTAATCCCAGCAGCTCAGGAGGCTGAGGCAGGAGGATTGCAAGTTCAAAGCCAGCCTCAGCCATTTAGTGAGGCCATAAGTAACTTAGCGAAACCCTGTCTCAAAATAAAAAATTAAAAGGTCTGGGGATGTGGATCAGTGGTTAAGCTTCCCTGAATTCAATTCTTGCTACCAGAAAATAAAAATCTAGTTAGGTGTTATAGCTCAGTAATAAAATGATTGCCTAGCAAGAACAAGTACTTGGGTTCAGTCCCCGGCAGTGCAAAATATAAAAATTTAATTTCTTTCTGGTTTCAATTTTAAAATTAGAGATTACTCTTTAATTTTTAAAATACAAAATAGTGACTGAACAAATACTGCAAACATTTTAAGTCAGCTTCACTGCAACCTTTGTAGACATTCTCAGTAGAATTGCTCATTACTCACTTAGAACAACCTGCACATGTAAATCAAAAGATGAATTCAGGAAGGATCTCACAAACTATATAGAAAATGGCAAATTTTACACGGAAGGGAAAGTAATGAAGAAGATAGTAAGAAATTGTATGAAGAAAGGATAGATAGTCTACCTTGAACTTCATTGCCTTCAGGCAAAATGACTTGTGTTCCATTTTTCATAGATATATTGCTGTTTGCCAGGCTTTTATGCAGGTAAATAAAGCAGGCATCCCTTAGTAAAAAATAAATGTCCTTAGCTTTTCAAATGATTTATAACCAAAGTATCAGAAACCTCATGTATCTGGCGTTTTTGATGAGTATAAATGGTTTTTATTGCATTGTAATTATACATTAATAGTGCCATAGTCATGTCTATGTAACATAATTTAATCTCATTCCTCAGTCGACATTTTTTAAAATGAATTTGTCATTAACAGTTTCCAAAGGAGATACTTGTGATACTCATTGAATCAGAAATGAAGTTATAGTTTAATTTTTTGTTCAGTACAATTTTCACTTACTTGGCTTAATTTCGTGTTGATTGTTGAAGAAGATACTGATGAATATTTGCTGTTTTGTTTGTTTTCATTACTTTTAGGTGGCTTCAGCCTGATTCCTATGCTGATCCTCAGAAGACATCATTGATCCTGAATAAAGATGATATTCGTTGTGGTTGGCCTACTACCATAACTGTTCAAACAAAAGACCAGTATGGAGATGTGGTACATGTTCCCAATATGAAGGTAATTCTGTCTGAATTAAATTAAAGACATCTGTACATTGACTGCTGTAACTGATCACGTTAGGAGCGGCAAATATAGCATCCTTCGTGTATTGTGTATTCATTGATGAATTTCTTGAGTATATGTAGTGAGTTGTTAAGTCCAGTGTTTAAGCTAACCACCAAATTTAAGTTTCTCTCTCACTTAGTGTGACTACATTATAATAACATTTTCCAGGTTAGTGTAATTAATTTCTTTATATAAGTATTCATACAGTTATATGTAAAGCTTATAGTATTTCTTTAGTTGTATTTTCTTTTTTATGTTCCTTTATACCTTTTATTGACTCTGTTTTGATATCCGGATTGTATCTGGATGTTTCAAACTTTCTGCTTTATCTTTTTTTTTTGTACCCCATCATCTATATTTAGGTTCTTTTTTTAACCACTGATTAATCTTCCTTTCCTGTTTTCTCTTTTTTTCTCCTTTCTTTTCTTCTCTTTTTCTGTCTTCCCTATACTCCCCTTCTTTCTTTCTCTCCTTCCTTTCTTCTACAGTGAAGAAGTCTTAACCTTTAAACCTCATATTCAGTGTGCTCAAAATCCACATCACATTTATCTCCAAGTTAGAAAGTGTACCTAGAATACTCCTTTAAATACTATTTGAGATAAGTGGTTTGTACACCTTTTTTTTATTAATATCACTTTATAACAACTGAAAACAAAATTTCAACCCATTTTGCTTTCAGCCTGTTTGCACATGAAGTCTTAGGAGCATTTTAGATCTCCCCAGAATTATTAATGTTTATGTAATATTTCATAATTATTTGAAACATAAGAGTTGATAAGTTGATTTGCAGGTAATATTTTATCAAATTCCAGAATGCTGTTTCTTTGGGGGAGGGGAACTGAGCTGCATCCCCAGACCTCTTTGTTTTTTATTTTGAGACAGGTTCTCACTAAGTTGCTTAGGGCCTAGCTAAATTGCTGAGAGTAGCTTTGAATTTGTGATCCTCCTGCCTTCTCCTGAGCTGCTGGGATGATAGGTGTGCACCACCATGTCTTGCTCCCAAAATGCTTTTTAAAGCAGTGAATTTTGTATTTCTTCACTTAGAAAACAGTCATTCCAAGGACGTCTCATTTAGTAATGGGTCAGTCACATATGAAATAAGAGAATAGCAACAATTTTTTAAAACAAAGTAGAATGATTATCATTCTGTAATATCACAGCTTGCAGTGAAAATGATTCAATGTACCACTAACATTAATTTACTTAGAAAATGATGGTTTAGAGAAAGATTCAATCTATAAATATAGTTTTTATTTATAATCACATCTTAAAATTTGAAAGCATTTTTTATTACATTTAAAGTTTAAAGATTTCAATGGTGGCAAATGTATATGAGCTGAAGAATTTCACCCTATAGATTTAAACTGCTGGTTTGTTTTGTTAATGTAAAAATGGGTTTTTTAGTTTTCCTCAGGCATTATGTCAGTCCAAATACTGGCCTCTCTCAACTCCACCTGAGTGAGGATTGTGGTTCTTAAATAGATCATTTGTATCGGGGCACTTATCTTTACATATATAGTCAGAGTCTCAAACTACTGACTCCAGGGACCAGCATTATTAATAAAAACAGTAAATATTAAAGAGATTCTACAATTCCAAGATGTTCCTCAGTTATTTTAAGGGATACTGTCATATTCACTTATGCTACCTTTTCCTTTTATGCACGGATCCTATTGTTGAATTACCTGTTCTTGCCAACCTCAAAATAGGAACAGCAAAAACTTATATGTGAAACTCAGAATGATGATGCCTGATGAAGAACTAAAGCAGTATTCAGATTGTGTGTAAAAACAATCTACCTAGGCCTCAAATTATTTTGGCAATGTATAAAGAAGCCCAAACAGAATAAAACATTTTGCTGTAAATTCTAGTATAATTTTTGATGCTGTGGATTGGACCAGGACTTTATGCTTCTAAGGATGCATAAGACAGTTTATATTTTCAGTATTTTGACATGTGTTTAAAAATAGGCTTGCATTTATACAGTAGAATAAGTAAAGATATTCCTGTTTTATTATTGAAGAAATTGAGTTGCAAAATTGAGATTATTTAAGTAAAATGGCTTAAGTCAGTGACATAGCTATCTAATAATACTTTTTCTTCTTTAGAGTAAAACATCTTTAGACTTTAAGTATATGATTTATTTTACTGTGTATCAATTTTTAAGAGTTTTATCAATGAAGTACATCTTCTGCCATGGAATAGTACAGCTGGAATTGAGTTATCACTTTAAAGTATGCTGATTATATGGAAAATATTTATATTTGAATTACCTGATAAATAATATTAGTCTCCAAAAGATTTCAATATAGATTCATTCTATTATCTTCCTTTTACTTTATAAGTGTGGAATTTATTTGTTATTTTATGTCTTGATATCTATGATTATTCTAAAATTGTGAGAACTCTGTTTGACACTCTTGTTTAAAAAGGTCATATTTTAGACACAAGTGGAGGTTGTCCTGGCCCTGTTAAATAAACTGTTGAAGAGAATGTCCAAGATAGACTGATACTAACATAGAATTTATATAATTGTGAGCACATGATTGTAAATTGTTTCTTTTGATATATCAAGGACAATTATATAATATAATATTTGTTTTTTATAATATCATGGTTAGGTGGAAGTGAAGGCTGTCCCTGTTTCTCAAAAAAAGTCATCTTTACAGCAAGAGCAAATAAAGAAATCTCAAAGGATTCCTGGCAGTCCTGCAGTAACAGCAGCATCTGCTAATACCGACATGACTTTTGGTGGGCTGGCATCACCAAAGCTGGATGTCTCATATGAACCAATGATAGTGAAGGAGGCTCGATATATTGCAATAACAATGATGAAGGTACTTTTTTTTTTACTTAGTAGAAAAGTCTTATTTTTAATCACTTATTTAACAAACATTTCAGTGTTTCAAATGCAGATACAAGATTATAGGTCTAGGGATCTTTTGACAGATGTTAAACTGTAACCCTCCTTTAGGGAGGATTTTTATTGGTTTTGGGAAGATATATAGAGGGGATCACCAGTTATAGAAAGCCAGTCAGAGATGGAGGTAGTTTAAAAGCAGATTTTAGGAGTTCAGAGGTTACTGCCGTGACTGGCATGCTCAAGTATGCGGGTTTGAACCACTGCACCATGTACACAATGAAGTGTCAGAGCAAGGAAAGCTATGTGAGAAACTGAATAAAATTTATTCTCGATTCTCTCTCTCTCTTTCACTGTCCTTCTCTTAAAAAAAAGAAAAAGTAGATTTTATTCCCTGCAAAAATACTTGTCTGTTTTTAATCTACTACTACTATTAGAACATAGCTCTTCAGGGTTTTCCTAGGCCCTCTTCATATTTTTGTTTCTTCCAAATGCCAAGTACATCTCTTCGAGTTTCCCACTTCTTTTGGCTTTTTAGTTCTCTGATTCCTTTCCTTTACATAGATTTTTGTTTTTGTTTTTGTTTTGTTTTGGTACCAGGGATTGAACCCAGAGGTACTTTACCACTGAGCCATATCCCCATCCCTTTTCGTTTTATATTTTGAGACAGCATCTCACTACATTGCTTAGGGCTTTGCTAAATTGCTGAGGCTAGCTTTGAATTTGTGATCTTCCTGCCTCAACCTCCTGAGCTGCTGGGATTAAAAGCATGTGCCACTGTGTCTGGCCTCCTTTACATAGATTTTTAAAAATATTTTGTTTAGCTGGTTTTAGTTATTTTTAGAGTAATGTTAATCTGAATTATCAAGATGATCATTATTTGAAGCTGAAGTTAGGAATTTTTTTACATTTTCATAGAACAGTGGTGAACCATTGAAGGGCTTTCTAATAAAGGAATGGCCTGATGATATTGGTGTTTTATAAAGAATATGGTAGAAGAGAAACAACACAATTGGACAGAGATTATGAAACATGGTTTGATTTATACCTCTAGGAGACTATTGAAATGTGCTGATCACTTGGACTAATGAGTTGTTGCTCAGAATAGGAGAAAAATAAAAATATTTCAAGAGATAAAAATAATATCTAATACCCAGGTTGTAGGATTTACCTTATACATGAATTATCATTCTTTCTACCAAGAGAGGAAAAAGATAATAAATAATACAGATGTTAGTAAGTTTATAGATTGTCCAGCTAAAAAATCCATTTAAGATAATAATTTTGTTTTAGATTAAAGATGGGAGTTAAGAATCTTAGGATCATGATTTTGAATCAAAAGAAAAAATAACAGAACGATTATTGTGGAGGAAAAACATGGAGAACTGATCAGTAAAGATTTATCACACATCCTTGAATTAGTTGAAATTGAATATTATATAGTATTGTGTAGGTAATGTGCATGTGGACAAAATAGTCATTTGGATTGATCCAGCATTGACCTTTTTCCAGTGATAAATGGGAGATCAGTATATGGTTGTTAAAGAGAACGTAAGTAGTTTTGGAAAGGAAGATGGGAGAAGATTTAGACAAAGACTTGAATGAGTGAGAAGGACTAGAAGTCTAAGAATAAATATAATAGCAGAAATTGAGGTAGAAAACTAAGCAGGCTGTATTATTTTGATTTCAGAGATAGAACAATTCTGTATAGTATCACAGGTCTGTGACTTTTGTTGTAGGTGTTTGAAATGAAGTTGAATTTGGTCATTAAGTTTAAAGAAATTCAGGCTCTAGCTCTGGAATGTTAGATATTGTCTGCTGACTATTAAAGAATTCAAAACTAAACATTCATTTCAACTTACATTTAAGAGACTTTCTGTTTTTCTTATCTCTCTCCCTAAACATTCTTTTTAGCTTCCTATTCATGTCCCTCAACTTGTATAATTTTGTTTGAAACTAAAGTTACCAGAACTGAGAGCAGGATTTCAGAATGTTCTGAATGATACCTGGTTGGAGCAGTTTACTGAGTGCCATTTCCAAACTCTCTCTTTCACATGTTCAGTCTTATTGCAGGAAAGCAGACTACTGTGTGCCCACTCGGTAGTGAGCCAAATGTTGTAAAGGGTGGAAAAATTACATATGGTTTCTTCTTACATGAATAAATATAATAATATAGATGAGTGGAAAATACTGTACTTGAGAGTCAGGAAGCATGGGTTTTCCAACTATTGACTCCTTTAGAAATTTGTTAAAGACTCAAATTGTGTTTTTCTGGGCTGGGGATATAACTCAGTGGTTTAATGCTTGCTTAACATGTGAGGTTCCAGGGTTCAATCCCCAGGAACCATAAGAAATAAAGGAAAGGGCTCTTATATACAATTTTTGCATAGATGAAGGCAGTGAGATAATTTCCAAATTACTATCATGGAGACAGAAAAGGTTTGCAAAGTGAGTGTGCTCCTCTATATGAGTATAGGAGAAGTTAGAAGCAGATGAGGAGTTGGAGATTTTGACCTGAACTTTAAAAGATAATTATTAATTTGATAAAGTTGTAGATATATGAAAGTATAATAATATGTCAGGTTTCGTGTATCTAAACAGGCCATTTTTGCCTTTACATTTCACCATATTTGTTTTAATCTTTTTGTTATTTTTATTAAGTAATAAGATTTTTACAGGTGCAATTGAAGCCCTTTGTAAAACCTGAATCAGTTCCCATCGTAACCTTAGAGGTATCTGTTATTCTGAATGTCATGGTTTTCATTAACTTACATATATGTTTTTTGTCCTTGTTACTGAATATTTAGTTATCCATGAGCAACATATTTAATTGTTCTGTATGTTTTCCAAAAATTTGCAAAATGATACCAGATTTTGTAGATCCTTTTGCCAGATTTTTGTTCATCATTAGTCTTGACCTTTAGTCATATAGCTGTAATTCATTCATAAGCTGTTTCATTAGTTTCTGTTCTAAAATTTGTTTGTTTTCCTGTTGATGCACACTTAATTTAAATTGTTTAGAAATAAACATCCTGTATTTATCTCCTTTTATACATGAGCAAGAGTTTCTCTACAATATATTCCTATAAGTGAAATTGCTGGATAATAGGGCAAGAATGTCTTCAGTTATATTGAATATAACCAAAACTTATACTCCCATCAGCAATGTATGACTGCACCAGGTATTGCATATCATCAGCATTAGGTTTTTCTGGTTTTTTTGTTTTTGTTTTTTCAGACTAAATTTTACTGTGTTGACCATACTCCCACCTTAGCCTATAGAGTAGCTGGGTCTACAGTCATGTGCTACCATGCCCAGCTAGAGTTTGATTATTACCACAATTTGGTGACTATTGTATGATTATTTTGTTGTTTCAGTTTGCATTTCGTTAATTTCCAATTTAGTTAAAAACATCCTATATTTATTGGCCTTTCAGATTTCTTCTCTGTTAAATTGACTTTACTCACATTTATTTTGTGTTGTTTCTCTCTTTTATTCATTTGATCTTTATATATTCTGGATGCATATTCCATTTGGGTTATATAAATTACAAATTCATTCCCCAAGATGAAGTGTTTTCTCTATAGCATCTTCATTGTATAGAAATTTATATTTTTAATGTACTCGAAAGTATCTACTTTTTTCTTCTAAATTTTTAAAAGCCTTTGCTGTCTACATTTGGGTCATTAACACACCAGGAATTTATTTTTGTAAATGATGTGGTGTGAGTAATTGGATTTTCTTTTCTTCTCATATGGATAACCAGTTTTGTCAACATTGTTTATTGATGAGTTTATCATTTCACAAATTGGGAATGTTTCTAGTGTTTTTTATGAGTGTTACTGCTATGTTTCTTAAAGGTTTATGAAAATTACTCATTTGAAGAGCTGCGTTTTGCATCACCAACTCCTAAGAGGTAAGGATCATTTTTTCAAAACATAGCTAAAATATGTGTCATCTTCTTATACCTAAAGTAATCGTACATTTCACCTTTTAACTTTCATGAATAAATATTTCATAGCATTTTTAAATTTCAAGTAGTGCTTCTCCACTATATAATGTGTAGATTTGCTGGTAGAACATATATTCAACTGTAATACTGCCAGTATGTTACATAATACTAAACTACTAGTTTACTATTAGAAATAACTAGTATCAAGTTAGTATCAAAATAACTGTTAACTGGCTTGTCTGGGGTTGATTAGTATTTTATTTGATTTTTTTGCTATTTTTTAATTATTTATTTTCTTTTTCCCATAAATAGTTATAAAGAGATTTCAAATTTTGTTGTGATATCTTAAGTTTTCAACCCCTGATAATTCTGTTAAATTCAAATTTAAGCAGATTTTTGAGTTAGTTTTTTATTTGTTAGCAGAAGTCCATTTAAAAGTAGACACTGTGACAGAACAATTAGATGCATGGTACTAGCAAGTTTTCATATACATTTGGCATTAAATTTAATTGAAATAGTCTGTTGTCTAAAAAGATTTGTATATTTATTTAACAAACTATTGAGGATCTGCAATGTAGAAGGTACTTATCAGAGGCCCTGGCTAACTTTATGACCACAACATATATGATTCCGATTCTGATGGCATGTACATCCCTTAAGAGAAAATAAACTATAAGTAGATAGTAATAGTAAATAAGATTATTTAATAGTGTTGGGGATGGAACAGTTGTCAAAAGTATTGTATGACAGGAGAGCACTATTTGAGGTGATATATTTGACTAGAGTGTTGGTGTTAGTCAGCTTTTTGTTTCTGTGACCAAAATACCTGACAAGAACAATTTAGAGCATAATATTTTTATTTTGATTCTTGGTTTTAGAAGTTCACTCCATGATTGGCTGACTCCATTGCTTTGGCCTGAGGTGAGGCAGGGTGTAAGGGTATGGCAAAAGAAAGTTGCTCAGCTCATGGCTACCTGGAAGCAGAGAGAGCACAAGGAACCAGGGTCAACATATAATCCCCACAGGCATGCCCCCAGTGACCTACTTCCTCCAACCACACCCTACCTGCCACAGTTACCATCCAATAATCCAATCCAATTATTAATCAACCAAATGGATTTATCTGATTAATTTATGATTGTCATAAACTGATCATTTTACCTCTGACCATTAGCTTTTCTGCATTAACACAAAAACTTTTTGGGGGGGCCCTCGTATTGAAACCATAGCACAGCTGAATGCTGGTCGTTGACCAAGTAAAGATTTGAAGAAGTTCATTCTCAACAAAAGAAAACCTGAGTGTATGGAGCTTGATGCTTTGAGGAACAAACAGAAAGATAGAGGGGCAGGACTACAGTGAGCAAGAGGGGAAATGGTTGAGGATGAGTTCAGAGAGCTGGACAAGGTCTGTTTGATATAGGGACCAGTACCCTGTGTTAAAGAGTTTGAATTTTCTTTTAAGAACATTTATTTAGAGAGCTTTAAACAAGAAAGTCATATACAGTGGAATTCTATTCTGCAGTTAGATACAACGATATTGCAGCCTTTGAAGGTAAATAGATGGCAATGGAAGAAATCATGCTGAGTGAAGTTAGTCAAACCCAGAGACTTAAGGGTCAAATGAAAGGTTGTCAGACTCATGTATTAGACCTAGCAAAGCGGGTAGCAACACATATTCTAGGGGAACCATAGATATGTCGTGGGGTTAGGGCAGAAAAAATAAATAAACGTTCTGTGGACAATAAATGTGAATTTAGACATTAAAATTTAAAAATATAAAAATAATTTTAAAAATCAAATATTAAAAAAAGCAGTGGCATTGACTTTTAGGAAGTCACTAATTTTCCATGGTGCAAGAAAACATTGTATTTTACCCTTGCCCTGAAAGAGTTCTCATGAGCAGAGCTATGGAAAACTACATTCTCCAAGATATGGTAACAGTGTTTACTAGAAACTGGTCTAAGACTACTTGTATTTCACGGTCGTTCATTAAGGAGTCAGTTGTAGATGGGGAAGTTTTAAAAAAGGAAACATTTATCTGGAAAAAAAAAAACAAGAAAGTCGCATAGGCTGTTTTATAGTTTTATGAAGATCATAATGAATTATAGGAAACTAAGAATGGGATTAGTTAGAGACTGTTGGGTGTCTTTGAACAAGGGTGAAAGAACTAGAGGTAGAATTTGGAATACACCTAGAAGGTACACCAATAGACCTTGCTAATAGATGGAATAGCAGATGAAAGAAAGTGAAGAATCAAGAAGGATCATAAATTTTCTTTAGTTTCAGCAGAAGTTTTAATGGGTAGCCAACTTTGGTTCACAAACCAAATCTGGCCTGCTTTCATAAATAAAATGTTATTAGAATGCAAACTTGCTCCTTAGTTTATATATTGTCTGTGACAACTTTTGTCCTACAATAGTGGAGCTAAATAGTTGTAATAAAGACTTTTTTGGCTCAGCAGGCTAAAATATTGCTGCAGAAAATATTTATCAATTCCTGGTATAGATTATCATGATTTATGAACATCAAGATTTCTAAAGAATGACCAGATATTCTTTTTCTCCTGTTTTGTTTTGTAAGGTATATGTGGTAAGTGGGAAATAAGAGTTTTTCTTTGGATATGTTAAAATTAAGATGCCAGGATATCCCCTAGTTATTTAAGTGACAATGCCAGCTGGGCATCTGGCAAGTTTGAAACTGATGGAAAAAATAAATCTGGAAGTCATCTTTATGCATGTGGCACTCAACCTTGAGAAGTGGGTGAATGCACTGCTGAAAAGTTGGTGTGTTTAAAAGAAGAAAACTTAGACCCAAATCCTGGAGCATTCTGTAAGTTAAATGGGAGTTACCGAGCCACTGAGGTGAAAGAAAAAAACTAAGAAAAAGTTACAGAATCAAGAAGAAGGAAATATTTTTAAAAACTAAAAGTTGTTAACTATCAAATACTACTGAGAAATTGCCAGGGAGAAAGAAATGACCATTACATTTGGAGACCTGATGGTTATTGGTGACTTTTACATCAGCAGTTGTAATGACGTGTTGGCAGCAAAAGCCTAGTAACAATAAGTTGTTCGGTAGAAGTAGAAATGAAAAAACAAATGGAAAAGGTGATTGCGGACAGTTCTTTATATAAATTTTGATATAAATGGAAGAAGACATGAGACCTTATTAGCGAGTGTAATGTTAAGTGGAAGTATTTGTTAAGATGAAAGATTCTAAAGTTTCTATACTCATGGAAATGATCCAGTAAAGTTGGAGACATTGATGATGCACGAGAAAAAGCAAGGTAATTATAGCATGGAAGTGTTGAGGGAGTAAGATTCACAGTTCAAGTGAAGGGACTGGCTTTGAGTGCTTCTTCCATTGTAACAGGAGAGAAGACAAGGGAAAAGTACATTTAATAATCAGATTGCAATTTGAAGGTTTTTTCCTAGTTACTTTTTTTCCTCACTGAATTCAAAAGGTGAGGAGGTCATAACTGCAAGCAAGGAAGAAAGGTGATGGAATTTTGAGGTGAGAGAGAAAGACATTTGGGGTGGAGAAATATACTATGGCAGGATTGCCAGTCAGTGTGAAAATGCAAACCAAAATTAAATGTTTATTGAAATGTAAAAATTTTGGTTGTCTAATCAAGATTAAATTTCCAGAATCCCTATTAATTTTTTTCAGGCCCAGTGAAAATATGCTGATCCGGGTCAATAATGATGGCACTTATTGTGCAAATTGGACTCCAGGGGCTATTGGACTCTACACTATACATGTTACCATTGATGGCATTGAAATAGGTACATATGTATATATTTAAGTTGTAAATTACTAGTGCAGTGAACTAGAATCAAAATCATCCTTCATTCTAGTTTTGACCGTTTTCTTATACATATGGATAAGTTTCATATCTTCTTTGTGTTTTCATTTTCTCCTTCATAATGAGTATGTAATTAGTGCATTCCTAAGGTCCTAAAATTTTGTAATAATTCATGGTGGCTACTCAGGCATTATAACCCTCGTGACTTCTTCCCTACATTACTCACTGTGCCAATCAGATGAGATGTCCTCCATGCTGCTGTATTACCTTCTGCATAACCTGTCTACCCCTCATTGTCTGCCTTCTTTCTCTCCTGGATGTGAACAGAAACCCTGTTATTCACCCATGGATCTCCCAGTCTAGAGCAATACCAGTCATACAGTGGCTGCTTTGTAAATATTGTTCAATGAATGAATTTTCTTTGGCTACCGTTAGTTTTGAAAAACATATTGATTTTGGGGTAACATCAGTCTTTTTTTTTTAAGAGGGAGAAAAAAAGAATCAATTCTATTTACTTTTCATCTAGTTTTTGTTTCTGTAACACTTATGTATGTGGTGCTGGGGTTCCAGCTTGTGTCCTTGCACATGCCAGGCAAGTGCCCTAACCACTGAGCAACTACTCCAGCCCCATCAATCTTTATTTATAAACTCTCTGTGATAATAAATAATAGTAGAATGAAGAAACAGTATTTATTAATTCAGTTTCTTGAACTAGTATCCTTTATGATATTCCTCCTATGATCAGATAGATTTCGAAAACTTAGTATATTGTAGTTTAACCATAGATATTCATAGTCTATATAAACATATTAGGATTTCTGAGAAGCTCTGAAGTTAAGAATTTTTTTTTTTATTTAAAAGAATGGGACCTCTTACCTCTGGAAAAAAGGGAGAGAAAGTAGAGATAGTAGTACAGTCAGTCCTATCTGTCTTCTACCGCTGTGGATTCAATCAATTGTGCATTGATAATTCTTGGGGAAAAATTGTATTTATACTGAATATGTACAGATTTTTTTCTTGTCATTATTCCCTTACTAATACAATATAACAGCTACTTACATAGCATTTATATCATATCAGATTAGTAATCTAGAGATGATTTAAAGTGTACAGGAGAATGTGAGCAGGCTATATGTAAATACTATACCATTTTATGTAAGAATCTTGAGCATCTACACATTTTGACATCTGAGGGGTATCTTGGAACCAAGCCTTATCAGACACCAGGGATCATTAATATTAACATTCTACCATGACATCATTTGGGAAGCCCTGTTTTAAGCAGTTTGTTTTTGCAGTGGAGATAAACATTACATTAATGTTGTAGAATATACATTGGTATAACTGTGTAGAATCAGATATATAAAATAATATCATTCTAGAGATTCTTACCCATAGCATAGCCTTTGCAGCAGTCTCCTTTATTTCTGCATATCCATAATGCCTTCAGTTCTGCAAGCATATGCTGATTCTGAGCAAAATATTTCTGTAAGACAATTCTGTCAAGAGTTAACAATTTCTGAGGATTGCTGAGATAAAACAACCTAATAAAAATCATTTGAAATAGAATATCAGTGGTGACAAACAAGAGTTACCAATTACAGGAAGAATTTAAAGATAATTGTTTTCTTTAAAAATACTAGTCAACTTTCAGTAGATAGAGTTTTTAATCATCTTATCAAATATTGGAGTAAATGAAACTGACTTATGTTTTGGAATGAACCTGCAGAGAAAGATTTGTGTTTATTTAAATCTTTCTTTCTTTACTTAGATCTCGATATCACTCGCTCTCTCTCTCTCTCTCTTTCTTTCGTTCTTTACTTAGATCCCTCCTTCCCTCCCTCCCTTCCTTCCTCCTGGGTTTGAGGATTGTACCCAGAGATGCTTTACCACTGAGCTTCATCTCTAGCCCTTTCTTATTTTTTATTTTGAGACAGGTCTGACTAAGTTGCCTATAGCCTTGTTAAATTGCCCAGGCTGGCCTTGAACTTGTGATCTCTTGCTTCAGCTTCCCAAATAACTGGAATTACAGGCCTGTGCCACTTGGCTAGCATCATCCATATTCTTCTCTCCTACGTCCCTGCTCTTCTTCCTAACTCAACTTTCTTCCAAACTGTTAATAGAATGGGACCTTCTATTGACAGTTCATTAGAATAATGATAATAATAATTAACATTTATTGGACATTTAATATACATTTTTCTGCATATGCCTTATATTTTTAAAATCAGTTAATTCTCACAACAGCTCAGTGAAGAACATACTATTACCATTTCCATTTCATAGATGATAACATTGAGCCTCTGTGCATCATATAAGTAGTTACAGATGTGGGAGCACCCAAGCAGTCTAGCACAAGAACTCGACTTTGGACCACCATGCTGTGTGTCATGCTGTCCACCTTTCTGGCATGCTGTCAGGCTGTTGTATTGCCCATCAGCGAAAGAAGTGACTGGTGTAGTTGATGTGTTCTACTGTCAGAGAGTAGATTAATCACACAAGAGTTTATTACTACTATGAGATTTTTAGTATCATTTCATATATTCCAGTTAAAGAACAGAAGCCCTGTTTTTACTTGAAGCCCTTAGGAAAACTTTGTTGCTGCTTTGGAATCTCTGGATCATTTTTCAAATATTTCTCTTTTTTAGACTATTAAATCGCCAATCACCTTAAAAGGACAGAATTCAGATATTTGTTTTAGTTTTTTTAAAGTAGCTTGTAAAGTTCATAAGATTGAGTTTACAGATCCTCCTACTCAGCCAGGCACACCTGTTATCCCAGTGATTTGGAAGCCTCAGGCAGTAGGATCACAAGTTTGAGGCCACCCTCATCAACTTAGCAGTAAGGCCCCATGTAACTTAATGAGACCATATCTTAAAATTTAAAAACAAAAAACACGGCTGGGTATGTAGGTCAGTGATAAAGTGCCTCTGGGTTCAGTCCCCTACCCCTACAAAAAAAAAATCCTATTTTTTTTTTTTTTTTCCAAATGTTATATCTGCCTTCCTTTTCTTACAGATGCTGGCCTTGAAGTTAAAGTAAAAGACCCACCAAAAGGGATGATTCCACCAGGAACTCAGTTGGTCAAGCCAAAGGCTGAACCTCAGCCAAATAAGGTCAGGGTAGATGAAGTCTCAGCTGACATAGGTTTTTTTTGTTTTGTTTTTTTTTGTTTTTTTAAAGAAAGAGGGACAGTGAGAGAGAGAGAGAAAGAGAGAAACAACTTTATTTAGTTTTTCACATGGCCTTAGTTGCTCTAACACTCAGTTGTGTACGTGGTGCTGGGGTTTGAACCCGGGTCCTCATGCTTGCAAGGCAAGCACCGAAACCCCTGAGCCACCGCTCCAGCCCTGACATAGGTTTTTAAAGTATTTCCTTGATGCATCAGAGTGGCCATGAAATATCTAATATTTTATGTGATTCACTTAGCATTTGAATTGTAAATATTCCAAATAAATATGTAGAGTGCTTCATAGTAATTTGAATCATTTCAGATTATAAAATCTGTGTTTTTTGGTTTCTTTATGTAATGCTGTAGTAATTATTGTATATTTTCTGTTACTGAAAATTCATAGTTAACAAAAAGCCTACTGAAATTAAGTGTAAAGTTTTAAGGTTAAAATATTTTGTGCCCTTAAAAGAAAAATTAATTTTCTAACATCCAAAGTGTACATATACAAGAATTTTGGTAAACTACTTGTTAGAAAGGAAGCATCAGATGTTTGTAATTTATATCATAAAAGCTACCTTTTAACCTTTTTGACAGAAGTCTTTAAAATTTATAAAGGAAATTTTAAATATATATTAATAATTCTTTTAAATTTTTTCTAGCCACATACATTTCAATGTATATAAAAATTCCATTTTTATAGTTTTATAAGTAATCTGCTGTTCTTTGCAAATAGAAAACACCTGTAAATTATTTTGGAAACTTTCTTAAAATTATGGTACTTTTAAATCTATTTAATTTTATCTCTTCCTGCTTATGAACTCTCTCTTCCATGTTTTTCCTCTCTTATTATATATGTTTGCCTTCTTAGGTTCGAAAATTTGTGGCCAAGGACAGTGCAGGACTCCGCATCCGGAGCCACCCTTCCCTTCAGAGTGAGCAGATAGGCATAGTGAAAGTCAATGGAACTATCACTTTCATTGATGAGGTAATTCATAAAGAAACTCTTGGTAATAAATATTGAACAGAAATTTTTTGCATTGTTTGCACAATAGCAAGGCTACTAAATTTTCTGTTAGAATATGTTTTAAGCAGTGAGGGAAATCTTTTGAAAGTTGTTTTATGGGATGTGTCTCCATTGAGTTTCAAACATTTGATTTATTTTCTTTTATCAATAAAAAACATAGCTAAAATTGTTTTTTGAACATGAAAAGAACTCAGTTAAACATAGTATTCAGAACCTGTGCAAGGACTCACTGAAAATGGGTATAGTTGTTTTTCATGAATTTTTAAAATATTTTTTAAAATATTCCTTTTTTCTTTAACTTTGGACAGGATATATTACATTTTTCTAGTAATGCAATCAAGTAACTTCTGATTAGCACGTCTATATTAGGAGAAGGAAGACAATTTTGGGGGGAAACATCTGATTTTACTGTTTAAACTATTTATCTGAATTGTGATTTCCTTTGGTTTTTACTCCTCAGTGAAATTATCTTTCCAATCAAACTTGATTATCATAGTACTGAAACATTCTCCTTGCTGCTTCTTTTCTTAGATGAACTCTAAAACTTTGCTTTAGGAAAAACTAGATATCTAATCTAATTCCAGCGTTTTATGCCTGCTTTGTAGTCTTTCAGTCCTTGCTAGCCCCTTAGGAGTGACAGGAGGGAGTGGCTTGTTTCTATTTTTTCTTTTCCATAGATCCACAATGATGATGGTGTGTGGCTGAGACTGAATGATGAGACAATAAAGAAGTATGTTCCTAACATGAACGGTTACACTGAAGCCTGGTGCCTCTCATTTAATCAGCATCTTGGCAAGAGTCTTCTAGTCCCTGTTGACGTAAGTAAAAGGTGGTTTTAAAAAGCATCATAGGTATAATCTGTCCTCGTTACAGGGCTTTCTTTAATTAAGGCTTTTCAGTTCTGAGGTAACCCACAAATAAGTAACTTTGGCTTTATAAGTGCTTCAATTCTTTAGGGCTTTTGTGTAATGAAAATAAAATTTGGCAAGGTTAAGGCCCTTAACGATCTACTTTTGATCCGTTACCAAAAGGGGATAGTAAATTTAAAATAGGCTTATTGAATTTCTTTCAGAGAGTTAAAGTATGGGAGTGGTTGCATTTTGTTTTCCTATTATGTACACTATTGTTTGGAATGAATTCCAAACTAAAATATAAGAAGTTAGAATTACATTCATAAATAGGTATAAGTGTTTGTATGTTATATAGACATTTTGCATTATTTTTCTGTGTTATGTTTAACTTTGAATCTTTTCTTCTTTGATCTATAATACTATCATTAATATAAGATATTTATATCTTATAGACTTGTAATGGTATATATAATATCCTATTTGAAGCTAAATCCTCATCCCTGAGAAAATTCACTGAACCTCTTTGATAAATATAGTAGGGTGATTAGAGCCAGTGGTTATGAGATCACTTTGTCATGAAATATGGTAGTAACCCACACTCTTTTAATCTGAAAATGTGATTTTTTTCTTTCTTTTCATTACTATCATTACTATGTGCTCCTTATTCCTTATTCCACTGCTAATTTAGCCTTAGCAAAATTTTATTTTTTAAAACAAATATCTTAGTATTTGAACAGTTGGATCTCTCCAAAGTCAGTGTTAGTTTATTATATCAAACCACTCCATATATTGTATTGTTTCTTTCCTTGATAGCCCATAATATTTTCCAAAGTTGGTTATAAAGGATGCTTTTGGGGGAAAGAAATATTGGTTCTTAATATTCTTTTGTACATATTTTATAATAGCACAATGGAGAGAAAAATATTACTAATAGGCATTTGATGGAGAAAGTTTAAATTGTTGGCCTACTGCTCTACTGAGGCTAAGCTGATGAATATATAATTAAAATATTAAGCTTAAAAATAAAGAAAATAAATCAGATCTTAAATTATCCTTAGGTTTGTATATAAGTTTAAAAAAAATGAGACCTACTTTGACCTCTGGAAAAGATAAATGATTCTGTATGAGAAATACTACTTCTATATTATCTGTGACTAAAAAGTTGGCCTTAAATTTACAGGCCATTTCCTATTATTATAACCCAAGTACTCCTCAGGGCTATGAAAAGAGTATGTTAAATGAGATAACAATAACATTTAATTTTTTTTTTGGCTAAATTAGACTTGTGTTTTATTTAAGAAATTTTTCTGTATATAACCAATTTCCTTCTTTCAAAGGTATTTCCTCAAATTAGCAAACAAAGCAATTAGGAAGAAAATATTGGAGTTGGGGAGGTAAGAAAGATAATATAATCTAATAAAAGGACAAGAAATTTAATGGATGGAAATTCCATTACATTTCTTTGAGAGGGTAGCGAAGTGCAGTGCAAGTAAAAGTCACTGGTGTTGCCTAAGTCTATAAAAAAAGAGGCAGTTGAAAGGTCATCCACATAGACTTTGCAACACACAAATGATGGCAACAGTGTGTCCTACAAGATTAACAATGAAAGTAAATTGTCATTGGAAGAAGGGCTCCCTTGGACACAATTTAAAGTCATAAGAAAAATGGGAAATCATTTGATGTAGGATCAGGGAGAAGTTTTGCTATAAAATGAACAAGTAGGTAACTTAAGGACTTAAATTTTGGGCAGTGATCAAAGTTGACATCAGGAATACAGTGTGGCAAAGTGAACTGACCTAACAGATCTGCAAATGGATCTGCTATAAAGTTGATTCAGTGACAACATTGGAAGAGGGGCCACACAGTCAGAGGTTTGGCACAAGCAGGAATAGGTTTAGTTTTCCAAGATTTTGTTTGTAGGGATAAAGGCGGGCCCTCTACACAGTAAGTTTTTAATAAGTACCTTACTATGCAGGGCTACACATGAGCAGAAAAATCATGATGTCATCTCATCCCATGAAGGAAATTGCACAACTCCATAATTACATTTTGTTAACATCTCTTAATACTGGAAAAACACTTTCCATCTGTTTTCTCCTCTTGCTTTATTCTATTTATGAATAAATCAGCTATGATCATCATTGAAAATTATAATACACTGTTCTTTAAAAAAATAATAGAAATAATCAAGGACCAATGCCACTACCTTAGAAAGATGCAGAGGTACTAAAAAATTGCCTTCATCAATTTTGCACTTACCTTTCAACCTTTTCTAGTTAAAACAATTTCATAGTCACATGATTATGTATGCCTTATTGGATTTTTTTTTTTTTAAAGAGAGAGAGATGGTAAGAGAGAGAAACAGAATCAACTTTATTTAGTTTTTCCTGTGGCCTTAATTGCTCCGACACTTAGTTGTATACTTGGTGCTGCGGTTTGAACCCACGTCCTTGTGCATGCCAGGCAAGCACCGCAAGCACTGAGCCACCACTCCAGCCCACCTAATTGAATCTTAAACAAATCTTAAACAAACTGTAGAGGGGTGTGAGGGTAACAACTGGAAATTTGAACAGAAAAGTTACAATAAAGAACCAACTTAGAATAAGTTTTAAAGTCATTTTATTACATTATTTTTTATTGTATTTTAGAACTCCTTGTGTCCATTATAGATATATACTTTAGCTTAACTTTGACCTGCATAGTAATAGTCCTATTTAAACACCATTACTTTACTTAGAAATACTAGAGTGCTATATTAATTCACTGTTTCAGCACTTCAGTAATGTTTTAGTTTAGAGATTAAATAGCGTTAAACATTCATAATATGACTATGTGTTTTCAAAAATAATTTTTAAGTCAGTGGGAAGAATAGAGCTGTAGATAAAAATGTAGATCCTTTGTGGGGCATTATTTGTTAGAACTTTTTGTCCTTTTTGGAATGCACCTCAATTTTACATCTTAAAGCCTTTGTTTTGTTATTGCATTTACTTACAATGCTTTTACTTTTATTTTTTTCTAATATTATTCTAGTTGATTTTCTCCTCTGGACTTCCCAGTAATCGCATACACATAGTCTTCAATTCACTAATTGCTCATTCAACAAGTATTTACTAAGTTCTTTTTATATGCCAGATACTAAGCTGGGATGTCAGTATTGGGTGGAGAGGGATTCAAAATAAGTTGAGGTACAGTTCTTGCTTTTGAGGTACTCACCATATAATATGGTAGACATGCTGTATTCAAATAAGTTGTTTTGTGGTAAGGTGTGGAATAACTTAGAAGGTGACATTTAATGTGCACTTGAACAAAAGCTGCTAGGAAAAATAAATGAAGAAATTTCTAGACAGAGAATCAAATATCCAAAGTTAGGAAGACATTGTATGTTTGGGAACTGATGAATGATGTGGATGAAACAAAGGATTAGTGGTGGAAAGCAGATATATAATGGGGAAATCAGGCTTCCCCCTCCCTCCCCAGGTGGCACTTAGTCTGTCTGTAGAAGTAGTTTGTTTTTCTCACCTTCAACCCATTTGCATTTCTGTACTTTTTGTTTCTGTTTTTAATGTCTTCAGGGTAAAAAACTAAAGATTCCATCTTACTCATGTTCATTTCTGGTGTGTTAAATATTAACTTCACTGATACAGTGCTTTCACCATTTGTTGATAGAGTTCTTCTCATTTGTTATGATCTTGCTGCTTAATGTAATTCCTAACAACATGCTCTACCTTGATTGTCTTATTTACGTCTCAGTGTGACCCTGTGATGTTAAGAGTGTTATTCTCACTTTTTCAATGAGGAAAGATAATTACTCACCTAAGATCCCAAGTAGAAAGGAATAGAGCTTATACTGGAAGCCATTTGATTTTATTCTAAAGCCCATGGAATCAATGTTCAACATGCCTTGATCTAGTGATGAGATAAGGATAAATATAGCTATAAAAGGATAAGGTAACTAGCTATGGAAAAATAAAAATTATTTACTCTAGAGCTGCCAAATTAACTAAGTATGAATACTTGTAATCTTAGAGGATACCATGTATTGAAGGTAAATGAGTCCATCTGAGAATGCATACCTAGGGAATGTTGATTTTTTTTTTTAATTAAAATTCTAATTCTTTGGAAGCTACAAAATGTGAGCTCGTAGAATGTTTCATACATCTCGTAAAAAATAAGTAAAAAAAAGAGAGAGCCAATTATCCACATGATATGGGAAACATGTCTAACATCAAGAGCTTAATTTCTTGCTTTTGTGATTGGAAATTTTAGTGATTTAAAACTTTAGGTACTTCATCAAAAATGAAATCTTTAACATTGTGAGGGGAGTTGAGTAGAAAAGAAAGTTCATATCAAGGAAAGCTGTTGATACACCAGAAGAGAAGTGTTGTAAGTTTTCTTTATATTCCTATATTATCCGAATTCTTGCAGAAGCAACTTAGGTCTCTGAACATCTCTATGTGATTGTATAAATCACTTCCTATTTAGACTGATGGGTGTTCACATGCAGAAAGTATACTGATATCTGAAATTTGGACCACCAAAGATATGAAATAGAAATGAGAGGAAAATGCTACTTTGTGGTCTGAACTGTAGAATCACCAAGAATAATTTGTAAAATTAGCAAATATTTATTTTATAGCCAATTTCTTTCTTCTGAAATGCCTAGTAATGCCTGGAAGTACTCCAGATTTCCTGGTTTTGTGTTGTTAATACGCTTGTGCATATGTGTATACATAACCTCTTTTAATATTAATAATATTGTCTTTACTTCATACAGCATTGTAAATATGCTATCCTTAGATGGTTATAAACTGCTTCATTTTATTCTTTAATATTTAAATTTCTTAAACAGAATGAGATTGAAGTAGTTAACATAATACTGCAATAGTATACATTATACTTAATTTTCCTGAGTTGTTGTTTTTTTGTTTTGTTTTGCTTTGCTTTAAAATTGGCAACTTGGTGCTTATCTAGCACAATGAAAAAATTTTATTTTGCATGAGCATTTGGCATGTTTGATTATGCATTTTTGTGTGATAACTATTCACTTATTTAGTGTCTTCTGTGCCTTCAAAAACTACCAGCTTGGAGTTGCAATCTGGTGCTTGTTAATTTAGTTAGGTTTCTAGTCTGCTTAACAAAACTTTCTAAATTTAAAACTGAATTTAAGAATAAAATGACTTAAATTATTGTGTGTATGTGGTCTATATTGATATATGAAATTATGCAACTTAAAATCTAATTCATACATTTTAACTTTAACACTGAGAAATCAAGACTTTGGAGAGATTAATATTTGCATGCATGTTCATATTATTAGACTAAAACATTCCTAAGTTTTCAAAAGAAAGCTATTCATGTATTTCATTTTTAAACTCCAGCTTTCCATTTGGTAAATTTTTGATACTTGATAAATGCAATTTAATTTGATAGTAATCTAATATGAACTAAGAATTTTCTACAAGTGCAGAAACTAAAGCAAAAATAAGTATCAAATTTGAATTCACATATAACCAACATAAACAAAATTGATTTTATTGGTAGTTTAAATCCAGAGTTAGCAGTTATATTACTTTCAAACAACATCATATATTCATTGACTCAGAAAACAATTAAATTTGCACATTGAACTTAAAGACAGGCATAAGTGTTAAATACTGTCAGTCACCACATTGCTTCTTTATTATTAAATTCATATGCGTTGTTTTTAACAGTTGCTTTTCATGATGCTTTTCATAATATAATGATATGCTGAAAGTTTGAAAATGCTAAAAAAAACCTTGATATTGTTTTATGTCAAAAGATCTGCACTGCTGTTCTCTGTGAAAGAAAAAAACCATTAAGCAAATACTTCACAAATTCTTATAAACATGGATGAGCCAATAAGGACATCATTTTTCCCAAAACATAGTATTTTAGCATGCTTTGCAGTGTTTCCACTGTACCTAAAGAGAGAGGACCCAGTTTGCGCTCTGATTTTAAATTGGAAAAGGGGGTCTGATATTCAGTTTTCTCTTACATTTATTTGTAGGAATATTACTAGAAACTCACTTTGTGTTTTAGATATCATATATTTCTGATTTAGTATATATGTATATCTGCCCATACATGTGAGGAAAATAAAGAATTAAAGAATAGTAAATATATTCTCCTTGTCTATAAACTTAGAATTGATTGAGATTTATAGTGTTTCTTTTGTGTTGAAGTCTTAGAGGATGATAGTATTTATTAACATTTTGAATGCCCATTTTTGGGGGGGATCCGAAATAACCATTCATCACAGTAATTACATGTTATAAAATTGTACAGTTGTTACTTACTGAAAATATTTTAGTTTCAGATCAGGTAAATATGTGTTGATAACATGATATATCTACATAAAATATATCATTTAAATAGTCATTGAGACATTTTGTGAAAATACTGATTTATCTGGAATTGTGTTGCAGTGAATTGATTGTTCTTTAACAAAATATTTTTGGATGTAGAGATACTGAGTGCTCTGTACATTTCCTGAACTTTGAGATGGAGAAATATAAACCTGTCTTTTGATAAAAAATTCAGATCTTGTCTTTATGCTTTTCTCAACAAAGGTGCTAATAGCTTTCAGAAACATTTCCAAATGATTTTTTAATTTATAACAGGGAGAAAAATTGAAAAATTGCTTATTTTTGTTGTTGTTAGTATTTTAATAAGTGGTAATTAAACGAAGTGTGGTGGCATCCACCTCTAATCCAGTGATTTGGGAGGCTAAGGCAGGAGAATCACAAGTTTGAGGCCAGCCTCAGCAACTTAGCAAGGCCCTAAGCAACCTAGTGAGACCCTGCCTCAAAATAAAAAATAAAAAGGTCTGGGGATGTGGCTCAGTGGTAAAGTGCTTCTAGGTTCAATCCCTAGTACCTCCCCCCAAAAAAGTGATAATTAGTTCATATAACTACATGCCTTCATTATTATTCATAATAATAGTTATGTTTTCTTTACAGTCTTCATTATTCACATTTTCTGTATAAGACAGCAGACTATTTTCTGCCATAAAACAAATCTGGCTTGTAATAGAACAAATGCATCCTTATTTAAGGAGTTTTAATATTTTCTTCTTGCAATGACAGTTTCAAACTTTATAAACAGTCTCTGACTTTTAATTTTTAATAAATGGCATGACACACTATATCCATGGAGAGCTTTTGACAAAAACTTATTTTTCAGAATTTCCTTGGTGTGTGGTTTACTCAGGTGGCTTCAGTTTCCCTTTAGGAAAATATTTCAGTATTGATTCTAGAGTACAAAAAAATGTTGTTACTATGACACATCTTCTGCAGATGATATTCTGTTCCCTTTCTTTGTTGATATTTTTCTTTCTTAAACTTTGTTGCTCAGAATATCTTTAATGCTAGCCAAGGAGTCAGGGATTTGGACGTATTTTCATGGACATCCAAAGCTTTTTTCCCCCAGGTGAGTTAACTGTAAGGAACAATAATACATTATTCAGGTATTTCAGCATGTACAACAGATTTTACCTTGTATCTTTGAAGCTGTTGCTTAGGATTAATAAAATTGCTTACCAAAAGCAATTGAAAAGATCTGCATAAAGGACTACAATGGAGTTTCCCATCTGTATTTGCCAACAGATGTATTATTAATGTGACAATTTTACGTGACTTCAAAGTTGCTATGTTTAGTTTTATGACTAACTTCACCAACAGTTACCTCCAAGTTTAACTTTTTCAGAACTAATTTGTTTAGATGTTAGTGCCATGACCTTATGACTGTTCCTTCTTTCTACTGCCTATCCTTTGACATTGCCCTTTTGAATATTCAGCTAAAAACAAAAAAGGAATGGAAGGAGAAAACTCAATATTGACATTCAACGGTTTTATATGCTAGTGCCTGAATCTCACATTTCTGTATTAAATATAATGTGGTTTTAAGATTGCTTGAGAAGAACAGGCACTGTTATATGATTTTATGTCTATCAGTTATTTTCTATGCTGCATATACAAAAAATTGGATTAACTTTGTTTTATATTTAAGTAGTTTCATTAACTATTTGATAAAATACTATTTTAATAAATGTTCTCATATGTTGCCTTTCAATGACTAGTTCATAATTATTATTAATTTTGCCAACATTTATCTCCCTGTGTTACCCTGAATGACCAGAAGTTAGAATTACTATATGTAATTAGATACTCTAAGAATGTCATTGAATACCAATTTTTTGCTAAATCTCTGCATATTTGCTATTATTTTTATGTCATGATGTAATTTTTGAAAATCAGTTGTAAATGGGATGGAAACTTGCCTCTGCTAGCTATGAAATGGCGTATTTTTACTGAAACTGATCATTTACAAATATAAATTTTTAAATGTTTGCCAAAACCTTGTAGATATGGTAGCATGTTTTAGATCTTAATACTCAAATTTTGAGTGTTCTCTTTGTATTAATGTAGTTGTGTATATATATATAAATTTTTACAAGCATATGTGGATGGTTATGTGAAATGCAGATTTTAAGCTTTTTTTTAGTTGTAAATCTAGTCTGCTTTTTAAGAAACTAAAATTCTCATTTCTGTTAAATTGCCAATATATAGCTAAAGAGTATTGGTATACACAATATGATAATTATAGTAATATGTAGACTACCATCCATAATACAGGTTCATATAAGTTAAATTTTATGATTATTTGTAATCAAAATGAGATTTGCAAAGTATTAGGTGAAGGTTAATAGTGGGTTTAAATTTTTCCCTGACCAAACTGATATATTGAATTAACAAAGAATATAAGAATTCTTGAATCTACCAATTTTTTATCCTCAGAATTTTATTTTTTATGTTATGCTATGTTTATAGACATGTGTACATATCTATTATGAGACTACTTATAAGAATAGAACTACTCAGTAAAATCTCGTACAGTGTACATTTTTCTTCTACTTATAACATCATTAAATATTAATTTTAACTAACTTTTAGTGTCCCCTTATGTTTATCTTTTATTCTTTTAATTATAATTTTTACTGGACTGAATTACAGTTTTAAAGGAATAGTGGTAGCAGTACAAGAAATCACAATGGGGCACATTTATGTACATTTAGTTGAGAAGAAGAAAAAATATTGATTAATATTTCTGTTTATTATGTAACATGGAAACAATTCATCACAGGATTCAGATTCAGCCAAAAGTAGAACAAATTCTTTTCTTTGATCTTAGAAGTGACTCTTCTATTATAATTCAGATTCATTTTATTTACTTAAAATACATCTTTAATGCTAATCTCTCTCTACAAAGATATAATTGTTTTCTATTACTACCATTAGTATATCACTCCATGGTTAATAGTCTTGCAAATCTAGAAAGATATTTTCATATGTAGTGTATTAAGAAAGTGTAAGCTGCTAAAATCCTTTAATTATTCTTATTTCATCTTAATGAGTAAATATTAAGATGTGACTATTATATTTTGCATATATTATTATTATCTCTGCTTGTTAGATGTCTCAGTCTTCATATTATTTTCACAATTTATAAATAATTACTACAAAGTGGAGAGAAATTGATATTTAGACTTTTTGCCCTTACCAACCAAATAAAATAATGTTGTAATAATAATTCAAAACTATTCAGTGTGGTTTACATAGTAAATTATTTTTATTTCTCCTTTTAAAAATTGCATGAAAGATGAGAGGAAAATCAAGGATTACAGAACTGTTTTTCTCAAATGTGGTGAGCAAAAGCCAGAGATACAGTTGACAATTCTTTAGTAGTGGTATTGACTAATACTTCAGTTATCTTTAGATATATATTCTGTTTCTTTCTTGGCAGGATTGTAGAAAGCATTTAAGAGAACTTTCAAGGTAATAATTGATTGTATTTTCTTCACTTTTTTTTTCTTATTCAACTTTTCAGGAACCTAAAACTAATACTGACGACTTTTTCAAAGACATAAACACCTGCTGCCCACAGGAAGCAACAATGCAAGAACAAGAAATGCCATTCATGCGAGGAGGGCCAGGCATGTACAAGGTAGTGAAGACAGGACCTTCAGGTCACAACATCAGAAGCTGCCCTAACCTTAGAGGTATCCCAATTGGAATGTTAGTTCTGGGAAACAAAGTCAAAGCAGTAGGAGAGGTATGGATTCTTGTAGCTTCATGACTTCTAAGATACTCATTTTTAATATAATACAACCCAAGCATCTCTTTCTTCCAAAGGTTTCCATTTCCATTCTGGGTTTTTAAATGTTAATATTTTTGATCTTTACTTGTATTGGAAATACTAACATAATTTTTCTTTGCTTCTTTTCTAATAATTCTCAATTATTTTATGGAAATAACATATTACATGATTTGTATTGTTTATGTAAATCTTTGATATTTGCATATATCTTTTCATTATTCCAAGTGTACTATAGCATTATGAATTATCAGCACTTAAGATATTTTATGTGAATTGGTATGAAGTGGTGATCATATACACAGGTTTTATTTCTTTGTTCCCATTCATAGGTCTCACTGAAGTCCTGAGCAAATAAAATTATTATTTAGGCCACTGTGGCATTTGCCTTAGCAGATAAGCTTGAAGATGTAGTGTGTCATGCTATTTCTCAGTGTCAGGGTCATTCTCAAGAGAGCACTGTAGGTAATATCAACCTAAATAATAGCAAGTATACCGTTAGGATATTTTAGTAGTAAAAAGTAGAAGGAAAAAAGTCACATGTTTTGGGTAACATTTAGGGAGTATCTTTGTGCTTTTAAAAAGATTATTTTAACTAAAGACTTAAATAAACAGTATTTTAAGAACTTTTTATTCATTTTCTCTTACCTCAGGCTGTGGTCTTAATTTCAGAAACTAATTTCATGGTAGGAATGTATTGGAATGATCACACTGTTCAAAAACACTTATGCTTTTTACTGGTTTTCAGCCTGAGTTACTTGAAAGAATCAAGCCAATCAATCATGCTTTTTGTTATGTACCAGGTAACCAATTCTGAAGGTACATGGGTGCAGCTGGATAAGAACAGCATGGTAGAGTTCTGTGAGAGTGATGAAGGAGAGGCATGGTCCTTAGCTAGAGACAGAGGCGGAAACCAGTACCTCCGGCATGAAGATGGCAAGTTGGCTTAAATTTGTGATTATTTTGATTAACTTTTGAAATATATGTTTAATGTTCATTATATTTCTTTGTCTTAATGAGACTTTTGTGTGTTTATTTTTTAAGTAAAAGCAAAACAGGATACTTAAATCTTGCAGTTATTAAAATGTGTACAATACTAAATGAATGTCGGTGAAAGAAGAAAATTGGAAGCATATGAACCCATCTTTATAAAAATGTGCCTTTATTTCATTAATATGAATGTATGCTTTATTCCTCTGTGTAAGTCCAGTCTGGACATTTTACTCTTTCAACCATAAAATGAAAATTCAGTTTTCAAACCACCCTTCACAGTTCTTCTCCCAGGCAATTTAATTCAATTGAATTTATTTCAGGAATGGAGCACTCCTATAAATGCATAGGAGTTTCCTAATTGTTATTCGACTTTCAGCTTTCAGCTTTATTTTTTCAACAGTGATCTCAGTAAGATTTTGCATTTTGTCTCTGTTTTCCTGGTGGCAAAAATGTATTCTTCACAGTTCAGATGGTGTCTTTATGCATATTAAACTTTAACTGATCCTTACAATGTCAAGAATTCCCTCCGTGTCCCTAAAGAACTGTATTTACCATTAGAACACAATTGATGATGTTATATTGAAGTTAATTTTTATATCCTCATGCCCAGATTGTAAGTCCCTTGTGGACAAGTATAAGTAAGGTTTTTTACCTTTGTATTCCTAGTCCTTAAACAGTTTTGATACTTAACTGGTTGCTTACAAAGTTTCAAAGATGTAGGTTGAATTATAAAATTAATAGTTATATTAAAATAAGTAGATAAGTAAAATAAAACTTTTCTACCAAATCCCAAATTCACAGGATAAGGTTAGGTAAATAAGAAAACATTCCTTTTTATCCAAAACTTAAGAAGCTTATGATACTCATATCCAAGAGGTAATATGTCTTTAAATATAAATTGATTCAAAAACAGTTTTAACATTTGAATCAATGACAGAGTACATTTAAATTTATTATCTCCCTTTTTTCTATACAACAAGCCCTTGAAATAGGTCACACAATCTTCAATTTATAGGTAGAGTAGAGCTCACAGAATTTAAAATGACTTTCCCATGCTTATTATACACCTGGTTACATGACAAATGTAAGTCCTGATCCTGAATCACCATTCATATTTTAAGTTCTGCACTCATTATACTACATCACACATTGAATATAGTTTAAAAACCTTATTCCTTCCCTTATTTTTACCAAAGAAACATTTTTTAGTCAAAGATGATATGGTTGTTCCCCCTCAATTGTAACTCTGTATCATCTAATAAATAATAAAAAAGATGATATGGTTGTAAAATAATGTTCTGAGATGGTAGAACTATTCATCACTGTATATAGAAAAAGAAAATGCCTCTGATATAAATCTATATATTACTTTATTTTTAATACAGGTTCATAAATTTTGAAACATAATCTTTAAACATAAGGAATGAAAATACCTAAAGTGAAGTCAGTTTTCTAAAAGATTTAATTAAATAATATAAAAATGACTTAGGTGACTCTCAAAGGATCTTTCCAGCTTAATAATGTTTTAACTGACAGTACAACATAATGTGTAAGAGTAGACTCTAAAACTGGACCTACTAGAGTACTGATCCCAGCTCACTAACTTTTTAGCTGTATAACCTAGGCTAAGTTAACCCAGTAGCTCTACACCTTAGTTTTCTTATTACAAAATGACCTCCCAAGTCATGACCTCATAAACTTGATATGAAAACTAAATAATAAAATAACACATAAAGCTAGCAGGCACTTCATTGTGTACGTGGTGCTGGTGTTTGAACCCGAGTACTCAACGCATGCAAGGCAGTACCGTAACCACTGAGCCATCACTCTAGCCCCTCATAATGTTATTTCAATGAAATAATTCCCCTTTTCTCCGTTACCTTTTGTTTCACAGTTTTCATTTTGCTCTTTTTTAGCTGGCGTTAGTATGGCTTTTTAATATATTAGTTATTTTTTGTATTTCAGCATCTTAACAGCCAATTGGGCTTATTCATAGGAAATTAACTGAGCTGTTGTATAGATTGCATTTTGCCATTTGTAAACTGAATAAAATATTTGCCATTTCCTTTTTCAATAAGAATTCTGACACATTTGTTGACTTCAGGATGTTTTAGTAGACTAATTATGTAGCCTGTTTTACCTTCTTTAATTTAGGGAAAATATCTTAATGTTATAAATAAAAATAAGTTAAAATCTATAATTTTCACATTCATCATTTAAAATATGTTACAAGTGAAAAATTCTTTATGGTACTGGATACTTGGACATTTTGAAGACTTTTATTTGAGTACTGACATATAATATTTTGATTTCTAGTTTTTAGGTTATCCACTTTTGTGAAATGCCCTTGTATAAATTATTTACAGTTATAAAATGTCATTGTGCAGAAGTATTAGTATATTCACATTCAATGATGTTTCCCACTACAGTGAAAGAAAATATACCCATTAAGAGCATACATCTCATTTCTGAATTTTGCTGTTTGATAAATGAAAGCACATACTTACCATGTGTTTTGCTAGTGTAAGGCTGACCTGATAGAAATTTAGACTTATCAAATCTAAATGTGAAGTTATTTTTAAATCTAACCTTCATAAAAATCTTTCTGGCAATTTTCTCTCTTTGTTGTATGAATAGGGAATTGCACATAAGAAACTAATGTTATAGCTGTGGCTTTTGTTGTAGAACAAGTTCTTCTGGATCAAAATTCTCAAACTCCTCCTCCAAGCCCTTTCTCAATGCAAGCTTTTAACAAAGGGGCAAGTTGCAGTGCCCAGGGATTTGATTATGGACTTGGAAATAATAAAGGTAGGTATCTAAAAGTGAGTCTTTTATTTAATCTTAACTTCAGGAAATTTTTTTTGTTACCTTTTATCCATTTATTTTTTCCTGTGCACCCACAAATCTTTATTCAATTAGAATTTGTTCTTAGGAATCTAACACTCAAAATTTTTACAAAGATGTTCTTTTTTGGAGTAGTGTTTTTACCAGTTTTAGGTTGTTTGAGGAGTTCTTACTTGTTTTAAAGGCACATAAATTTATAAACTGTAGATTCTATGTCACTACATCTAGTAAAATAACTATTTTTTCCATGCACCTATTATTAAAAGAGTAATATTAATGAGCAAGAAAGAACTTCCTTAAATGATCCATTAAAATTATATTACTCTTAAGTAATAATGTATGCACCTTATTAAATACATGAGGTTTTGAATTTCTAATGTGGTTATCTTATTAATTTAGAATTATATGAATTTTAATGATTGAGTTTGGTGTTTATAATACAACCAGAAAGTTGTAAAATGAGAAACAAAAACTCTAAACCATTTGAGTATAAAATATATACAACCGTTTTCAATGCATTAATTGAAAAGGCCAGCATCATAGTTTTAACAATAATGTATACCTAAAATTTATCCACAATTACTTTTATGGGTAAATTCAGACATACTCTAGTTTTTTTCCTATGTACCTGCTCCTGACAGGAGCTGTGTGTCATCAAGTAACATACAGTTGGGAGATGGGTGGGAGAGAAAAGGTAGCCCACATAGAAATAATTTTACTTTAAAAGTTTATTTAAAATAATTTGTAGGACTTCATTTCAAGAAATAAATGCAGTTTGATCATACCTGATTTGCAAAACAATTGAAAAACTGAAATAAAAAAGATATACAAAATTATATCAAGGTATAAGATAATTAATTTAAAATAAAATAACTTTATATTGGGTATCTTAATTATTTTCTAAAGTATTTTTAGGAAGAACACTTAGCCACAGATTTCTTCTTGGCTCTTGTGTCTGTCCAGTAGGCTTGGGTACTACCTGCTTGCTCACTTTAGTAATTCTGATTTCTGTTAACTTAAGCCAGATCTTCATACTTAAATAGTATAAATGGCTGGTGATGTTTTCTTCATGTTCCTTTCTCTCTACTTTTATCAGCCCTTAAATTAAAGTCTTATTGTTTGCTTACTGTTACTATACTTATATAATTGTTTTAAAGCCACATTTAATTCAAATTGTATGATTTTAGCCTTAAAATGTTTCAGTCTTTGTATTATGGCTGTCCTGATAAATCAGTCTTCAAAATATAATTTATTAAAACATCATAAGAATTAATTTTAAGAAATATAACATTTATTATTAAATGGAAATTAGCATATTTCTTTTTAAAAATATGATTTTGTGAATATTGTTCAGAAATGGCATGCATCTGTTAATAGGCTTTTTAAATATTCAAAGGGAAGTAAGAAATATTAAGAAACTTAAATCTGACAAAATACTTATTATCTTTAACAGAAATTCTTATTTTCTTTAGGTCTTTATATTGCCCAAGATCAAGGAATTGTTTGCAAAATATTTTACAAAATTCTTTATGCTCTATAGAATTCTTCCTGTAATCAGTAGTATTTATTTAGTAAACAATAAAGATTTGTAGAACACAGTTCTTTCCATACATCTGACCCTTGTTGCTGTTTCAGTTGAAATTTTCATTTATGAAATGTTTATATTTGGAAAGTAACTGGAAAGATATTGTGTTCCAGTTCATATCAACTCATCTGAATATGGGGCTTTTCTTCTCTTCATCATTTAAATTATTTAATATACTTATTCTTATAAATAAGGAGTTATTTATCTAATTCTGTTTTCTTATTTCATATCTTTGAAAATGTTTTCTATTAACATCCTTTGTATTTAATTATAAGGAAAATCTCAGAATTCATTTTTGAGGCACTATTCAAATTAGGTAGTTTATATTCATTTTTGTCTTATCTATTCAAGTAAGAGTTCTTGCTTTAAAAAATAGAATTTTAAGTAACAAAGTATTGATTTATAGATATAAAATTAAATTATATTGCTGAGTTAATAACATACTTTGTCCCCTTCAGTCCTACATCTTAAAAAAAGCTAATCATACTATGCTTCCTTTTGGCATGGACTATACTGCAGATGAAGCAGGATGGTATTAGTCATTGTTGGGTACCATTAAAAAGACATCATTTATAGTACTTAGATCTTCATTTACTTGTGTTATAATATCAAGGTAACTTATAGATTCTTTATTCTCCCATAAATCCTGGGAAGTGTTACATGTGAACTTAAATGGATTTCTTTTTGTTGGTGGGTTGCTATGTAAGATATGGTGGAGTGCTTCTATTAAAAGAAAAAAAAGAGCATGCAAAATTTAATCCCTAATATAAGGATAATTATCTCCAACTTTCATACCTTTCCAATTGGCATAATTTTATTTAGTGTATAATTTATCTAAATGTCATGAAACACCATTTACTTTGCCATTTTGGATGTTAATGAATTACAAGTTGTAGTTTTGACTGTTTTGCCCCCTGCAGGTGACCAACTGAGTGCCATATTGAATTCCATTCAGTCACGGCCCAATCTCCCAGCTCCTTCCATCTTTGATCAAGCTGCAAAACCTCCCTCTTCCCTAGTCCACAGTCCATTTGTGTTTGGACAGCCCCTTTCCTTCCAGCAGCCTCAGCTTCAGAGTAAGTGTCAGCCTTACTTGCCTCATCAAGCATTTCTGAAGCCTTGTTCTGAGTTGTTTATCAGTCAGATCAGTTATCAACTCACCTGAATTTTTTTTTTTGACAGTGTGAGAGAGAGAGAATCAATTTTTATTGAGTTTCTTCACATGCGTTCGTTGCTCTGACACTTAGTTGTGTTCATGGGTGCTGGGGTTTGAACCCGAGTGCTTGCGCTTGCTGGGCAAGCGCCGTAACCGCTGAACCACCGCTCCAGCCCCTGATTTTTTTATTATAATTTTTTATTACTATATTTAGAATGTTATCCCCCCCCATATTTTTGAAGTATTTAAACTGTTCTGCAGCTAAGACATTTGTTTTTAATCACACTTTTTAAATTAAGTATAGTTATTAACACATTACTATTACACTTTCTGTTCAATTCTGGTATAAGTAAATATGTACTAAAAAACTTGTTAAGAAGAACATTTTTTATTTCAATTTTTCTTTTTTAATATGCGTGACTATGGTAAGCATCAGTTATAGGGATAACTTTCATTGCTTCACATTGAATTGAGATGTGCCAAAAAGATAAGCTCATTTCAGTATATTGCTGAGTGGAAAAATGTATTTCTTCCAGCATGTTTGTTAGTTTGTTTCAAGTAAATTTGATTGGAATCTACGAAATATGTAGTAATGTAGGTTCCCAAATTTTCTCAAATTGTCATTTCCTCTCTTCCGTTGTATTTGTTGTTGTTGTACATTATACTGATCATTTGGCCCTAGTGCTACTGTCTCATAGATTGCTCTCCCCTTTATCTATGATAGTAACTCATGTTGGTTTAGAGAATAGACTCAAAGGATTCTTTTCTCTTAGTTACCTACCTCCTGCGTCTTCATATACCCATCTGAAAGCTCTTTGCAGCATGACATTTATAGTCCTAGGCCTTCTCAATATTGGCTATATAATCACACTAACTTAATGTAATAGCTTATAAAAGTTTCAGTTTGTATACCCATTGTTTGGATTTAAATCCATGACCTCTTTGCTTAGATAAAGTACATTCACATTTATGACTTAGTTATTTTTCTACAAAAAGACTTTAGTAACTGTCACTAGAGCTACTTAAGAGAATGCTAGCTGGTTTTGTTTTAAAACCTGGATATTACCTAGTTAGCAATGGTGCTTTTTTTATTACGTTATTTACCTGAAGTAAAGAGTATATGTAGAGTATAAACCTTTTTGGGTTTTCCATGTACATTAGGCATGATTAATTAATGTAGTTAGTTTGGACATATACATGCTATCAATTTCTACCTTATGTCTTGTCTCTTCATATATAACACTTACTTGAAGGTCTCTTAAAGTATCAAAGAAATACACTAGTGTCACCTTGTGAAATAGTTTTTTTTCTTTCTGTGATAAGCATTATTTCAGAATGAAAGAAATATTTGAAAGCTTTGTGTTAATTTTATGGAACAGCAGGCTTTTTACATTTTAAATGTACCCAACTTGCAGGAAATTTTCAAGGTAAGGACAAGGGATAAAACAAAAAGGAAAAACATCACAATCAGTCAAGTGTAAAATTTATATTAGGAAATTCAAATTTATTCATATTCAGATTCAGTTTTGAAAGAGAATTTTCCCAGATAATGATGTCATATCAGAAGCAGATAAAAGAAGAACCTAAGGCATTAGGACCCTTTTGTCCATTTACAGGATCATTGCAAATCTTGAAAAAAACAAATATAATTACTATTTTTAGTTTACCAAATTTAATTGATAAAATATGTTAGAACAAAATGTAAAGACTATAATACAATGAGATCTGTCCAGTGACAACAAATTAAGTAATATTGTGTCAATATAATTTTATGCATATAGTGTTGTGAATATTATTAGAAACACCAGGTCCTTAACCAGCATCTTGGAGCAAATTTAAAATAGTGAACTGGATAAATCTCAGTTGCCAGTGTTTTGAATCATCACTTTCCTGTACTCAAATGGTGGGAGGTATTTAGATCTTTTTCACCACCTTTAATATTTTCAGCAAAATATCACCGAAGATTGAATTCCAAGTTACAGAAAGCAGAAGTTTTAATCTATTTAGTATAGCTTAAAGAAGAATGGAATCTGAACAATAGTTTTAATGTTTTGAAAATGTTATAGAATTATTTTTACATCATATTTCAGTCACTGTGACTGGGTGCTTACTGTTATGACTCCCTAAAAAAGACATTCTTCTTAGATTTTCTTTGGTGTGCTTCCTGCCAGCATTTCAGCTATAGAGGAAGTCTTATGCATACTGAACTTCCCTGTACTAATTAGTAAAATGACGGTCATCATTGTCTTATGTTTTGTGATACTATAATAAAACATATGTAGGTGACCATATTTATTAAATTTTGCTTGTAGTAGTAGTTACCACTGTGTACTTTAAGTACCTTAACACATTCTTATTTGAGATCATGTCTGTTTTCTCCATTTTATAGGTGAAGACAAAGGATTAGAGAGGATAAATGATTTTCCCTAGAAACATATATAGTAAAATGGTAGTGCCAGCGATTGAGAGCAATCCTATTGATCACTAAGGCCACATTTTAAATATTAATTAAGGCTTGCTTGGTAAATGGTGTAAAATCTATTCATATATATATAATATAAATTGTTTACAGTTCTAACACCTAAGAGTATTAACTTTGTTCTGATTCTTCTTCTTCTTTTTATAGTTTAAAAGGAAAAAAAGAAAGATTTCCTTAGTATTATAGCTCAAATTCCCAATGAACTAGGCAAATTTTACCAAGAAGCACATATTAATTTCAGTATTTCTATGAACACTATAATCAGTTACTTTATGGATTTTCCCCCCTGAAGCATAAATTTATTGTTGTTTTGTTTTTTACCCATCTTTGGAATTTAAAATACTCTGGCACATTAGTTTGGTAATTTTTAAATTAGCAAAATTATTTTATTTTACATACAAATTTTTTAGCATTTATTCTAATAGGATAATTACAGAATAAAATGTAAATTTTCCTTGTCTTATGTGTGCATTTATAGGGGCATGAGAGAGAAAGAGGGTGCCTATGGAATTTCTCTTTTCTGTTCTATAATTACTGTTTTATTTCTCAATTATAAGTTTTTAGAATTGCTAAGCACTTGTTTCTAAAGTGGGAAAATAGTAATAATCTGTGGCTTCTTTCTTCAAGAATATTACATTCCTGAAATGATTTATTTTAAAGAGAATACTATATTCCATATTTTCATTGTCTTTCCTCATTTTTTAAGCTTATTATGTCACATCACTACTGTGAGTTTCTCACACATCATGAGCATTTAAGGAGCCTTTTGTGACATGAGAAAGATTATTACTTCTTCAATTCAAGATCATATTTTTCTTACTATGATAAATACTCCAGCATTTACTTCAAAGAAGAGAAAGAATATTTCTTCCTCATAGTAATAAAATTGAGTGAGTAATTAAAACAGGTATACTATAATGATATGATACCTCATGATTCTGGATTTATGCTAATTTAATTCTAAACAAGATCCTCCAACTGAAAATTATACTACAGACTACTAGGCTTAATCTATCATTTTACCATTTTCTTTGTACTGTCCAAGAGAGACTAAAGAGTTTACTTTCATTTTTTGGTAGAAAAAGTGGTAAATACAGCTTAAGACAATTTACTATTTTTCCAGAGATCTTAAATATGTAAATACAATATATTTCAAAATATGCAGTTCTTTCAAACCCAGATAGTGTATTTATAAGTTACCTTGCAACAAGATCTTTTCTATTATACTTATATGCCACATTCTTAAATGGGACCAAAAAATGTTAAATGGAAAAAAAGTTCATTTAGTTACTTGCATAGATATTTATTTATATTTGAGAATTGCTAGCATTTTAAAGCACTATTGGTTCACTTATCGTGTACAAATGTAGTTATGAAAAGATTTTTAGCTGAAGTTTTCCCTCCTGCTACTCATTAACTTTAATATACTTTACCAATTTGAGCCCTTTTAGCTTACCTGTAAAATAAGGTGCCCAGTAAATATCACCTGCTGATATTACTACCTTTTGGTACACTTACTACCTCTCATGTTCCAAGGAACAAGTGGAAAAAGTCATAGTAAAGAATTGTTGGGTTATTCTTAGTTAAGGAATGAGGTACTGCAGGTAGGAATTTTAAAAGGGATAAGTGATGTTTTCTAGCAACTTTGTTGTCTGTTTTTACAGCATAACTTGATTATTTCACGATTGATTCTTAATATAGTTAAACTATATTCAAAAATCTGTAACACTGTCAGCATGAAAGCCAGGTTTTTGGTAACAATTAGAGGTCATTTCTGTCCTGAATTATAATCATCACCCAGTTTCTGTCAATCCTTGCTTGTTTTCCTGCAGTCAAGGTATATGGATAGAGCTCTTGACTTAAAAAGAGAGACCTGTGTTTAATCTCTATAGTTCTAATTCCTTCTAGTGCTGCTTCCAGCCAGCTTTCTGACAGTAATCAGCCAAGATCTTTTTCTGCTACTTGCTAAAGAAAAATTATGTGATAACTATCAACAAAGATTTTAGGAAATCCGGTCAACTTTTATTCAAATTCAGTAATTTTTTTTTACACTTCAGTTTATTACAGCATCTATTACAATGACCAATTTGTTTATTTTAATTTTGGCTCTAGCATCTCTAGTATCCCTACAAATTGTTACCATTTTAGTCCTGGACCTGAATTTGTATTCACTCAGCAGAACCATCTTCCCTGTGATATAAAAACCTTGATCCAGGTTATTTTGCATCTTTGCAATTTCTCAACAAATATTTATTATGCATCACCCATATACTGGCACTGTTCTAAGCACTGGCCATGACAAGAGGTCAGTTTGGGAGACTTGCAGAGAAATCATGGTGGCTTTACCATAGTAATGAGACAGTTCAGGAGAGAGTAAAATGGCTAGGTGGGAACTAGAGAGAATTTGCCACCTATTTTACATAGAACTTTAACCAGTGATGTTAATCACCAGTTTCAATGCGTGTTTTGCATGGATTTCAACCAATGATGGTGCTTTTCTCAATGCCTGTTTTACATGCATCTTAATCAAGACTCATACCCAAATCGATATAACCCCTGGCCTAACCTACATCAAATGGTGTCCTGCTTCCAGGTACCCCTCCGCCCTGTGGAATCTCTGCCCTCCTTCCTTAAATAAATCCTACTCCTTTTACTTCTCCTTCCGTGGTTGTCCGTGGATTTTATTCTTTAAACTCCCAAGACAAGAACCCAGAAAATTGGCACTGAATTCCTGGGGTATATTCCCACACTAAGAACTGCAGCACACCGCTCAACAGTAAGGGGGAGCTGCTAACACTAGAAACCTGCAGCCAGCCCAGATTTCCAGTTTTAACTGGGAATAGCTGTAAACACTAGAAATGGGCTATTTTGGCTGCTGGAATCTGTAGTTGGCCCAGACTCCATTTGCCAGCAAGAGCAGAGAATCTAACCTCATCTCAAAAACCCCGCATCAGTAGTAGCCAAGGAGTTGGTAGTAATTCATAGAACATTGGATTTATTTTGAAGGGGAATCACCAGAATTTGCTCACATTGAATAAGCAATGAGAAACAAATAGTAAAGGGTAAATTTAAGGTTTTTGCTTAGGCATTTGGTAAGAAATGATATTTCTGTGTATAATGAGGGCTGCAAGAGAACCAGGTTTTATGGGGAATAAAAAGAGCTTAATTTTGGACATACTGGTAAGCTATTCTTGCCTAATAAACTCCAGAACTTATGGTTTAAATGAGCACTATTTATTTGGCTCACAGTTCCAGTGATCTACAGATTAGGTTGGATTCAGCTGGTAGTTCATCTGGTTTTAGTGCTTAATTTCTTTATGCATCTGTAGTCATCAGGACAGCTAGGCATCTTTGTCTTGGTAAGGTGACTGGCTTTTGCCTGGGATAAGTGGGTAATGGAGTCAAATGTCCGTGATTCAGCAGGCTACTCTGGGTTTGTTATAGAATTCTAAGAAAACAAATATACACTATCTTTTGAGGCTTAGTGTTGAAACTGACACATCACCTGTGTTCATGGGACTAGAAATAGAATTCATGTCTTGATTGGAATTGCTGCAAAAGGGAATAAATATGGGATAAGAATAATTGTGGTCATGTTAGCAAACGTATATCTCAGATGTGTTGAGTTTGAAATTACAAATAAATGCATTGAAGATACCAAGTTGAGATTTTATATAATATCCCAAAGTTCAAGGAAAATGTCCAGGGTAGGACATATAAACTGGTAGTCCACTGACTTACAATAGAATTATTTGAGAGGTGCTTATTACAGGTAGTATTTAAAGCTATGTGAGTAAATGGAAACAGCAGCAAAGGAGATACAGATAGGGAAAAAAGGCCTAAAACCCAAGCCCCGGCGTATTCCAGTGTTCAGGTGTTAGAGGAAGAGAAATTTAGCTGAAGTGACTAATAAGAGACCATAGAGCTGGGAGGAAAATCAATTTTAAGTGTGGTATTTCTCATTGCCAGGTAAGACAAGGAAATTGTGATAAGCTATATCAAATATTGCTGATAGGTCTGGTAAAATGAGAATTGAGAGTGAACCGTTAGATTTAGCAAGGTGTAAGTCATTGATGACCTTGAGAAAAACAACTCTAGTAGAGTAAGATGCTAAAGCTTGATCAGAATGGGTTCAAGAGAAGGATGAGAAAGAAAAATTCAAACCAGTTTATGTAAAAAAAAGATAAAACATCTGTCAAGATTTGCTTAATCAAGGGAAGGAGAATAAAGAGTAATACCAGGAAGGAAGAGGAAAGATCTGGAAAGGTTTTTGTTTTGTTAGTTGGGGGGGGGGGGAAACAGGTAAAATTAAGGTTTTCTAGTTATAATAGCACAATAGAGAGAGAAAAAATAGTGATAGAGATGAAAGAGTTGCTGGCATGGTATCTTATATGGTAGAGAGGATGGGATCCCACACAAAAAGAAAAGTTGGCCAAGGAGAAGCACAGGTAGTTCATCGGTGGCAGTGAGAGAGTAAGTTGTGGCTGGGAGCTCCAGCTGCTGCTTCTCCTTTTCTTTTTTTAGCAAAGTAGAAAGCTGTCATCATCTGAGAGATAGTGGAAAGATTAGATTGGGGGCTTAAGGAAAGCGGAAAAAGTATGAAATAGTAAAAGTTTACGTATATCAAACATGTACACATCCCGGATACCATTCTAACCAATTGACCTGAATCAGCTTTATCAGGAATGAATCATTAAATCGTTCTCATGGTTTTGAACCTAATTGAATTTAGAAAGAATTAAGTCTGCTATATTTCCCAGTTTGTTATTCTCTCAAATTTATATGCTATAGTATATCTTTTTACTTAGGCTTAACAAAACTAAGTATCTTTTAATTCAGATTTCACATTCTTCTTAGATTATCTTTCTTCCCCTTTCTGTTCATTTCTAGTCACTTGCTTAAAGTGATAAAATTAAGTGGCAAATCTAAGACATGAATATGAGAATCTGCTAATTCACTCCATTGTTATTGTGTGTGTGTGTGTGTTTTTCATGTGACATATCATTTAATCTTACATGCATTGTAAAAGTTGGTAAAGACAAGAGGTCAGTTCAAACTTCTTATTGTATATTTGCAGTCCACAAGGTAACATATCACCAGACTATTCTGATTGTGATTTTTTGTGTTTAGTAGAGACTAAAGAGATAAAAAAATCTCTCCCCACCAAAAAATAAATAAATAGATAAATAAAGATAATGAAAGAAAGGAAAAGTGGCCCCTTTACTTTATCTGAAGTTGACACTTATCTCCATTTTGAGGCAGTAAGCTTGTATCTACCTTTTTTTTTCTTTCTCCAAATACTACTTTAAAAGATTCTTATCCTAAAAGCACTTCTGTTTATGGTTTAGGTTTTAGCTGTCTTCTTATTAAGCATAGTATCCTGATCACAATAGCACTTTGGGAGGCAGGACATGGTTATGATTGATGTTAATTGCATGTGATCAAAGCATCTGATTTCTGACACACAATTACTGTTTTTTCCCTTGTAACTGATAAACAATTTGTGGAAAACAGGATTTTTATTTCTGAAAATATCTCTAGCTGTTTAGTGTCTAAAGTTATTACTTAAATATCAGTATCAATACCTGTCTTTTATTGGAGTGTTTTGAGGCTATTCTTTCTAAGATCTATATATAGTACATACCATTCATATTATGCTCAGAAATTCTTCTATTTCAGGATTCACAAATGGAAATGAATACTTTTCATTCTTTTTGTAATTCTTTTAGTATACTAATATGTATGTAAATAAACTTTAATTCCACCCCAGGGTGTAGCTTAGTACTGCCTCCCCTGTGTAAGACCTTGGGTTCAGTTCCCAGCAATCAGTCAATGAGATGAATAAACTTTGGTTCCTATTGCATATTTTAGTCTTCTCTCCCATTCAAATAATTACACATTTCTTCTGATAAATTTGCCACAAAGAATAATACTGGATGCATTAATTATATAGTGACATTGCATCTAAAGCTATCAGTCCAGGCAAGTGCCTTAGCTAAGAGTATGTGATGATCACTGCCATCTTATTTTAAATCCTCTGAAACATTGGTAGAAATAGATATAATAATGATACTTAATTACACCTTTTTATTTTCTACCACCCCAGTTATTCCTATTTTTTAATCTGTATGTTGTTTGGTTACTTACATCCTTTGGCCAAGTTGAAGTTATAATTTATATATTGTCTCTGTAAGGGCTAAGAAACTAGTTTTTAATATTTTTATAATTTGATAATTTTCCAGCAGATAATTTCCAGAAAATAAAAGCAGTAGGTTAGACTTAACCATTTTACTACCTGTTGTAAAAACTTATGCTGTGAAAAATATCTGAAGTGCTCTTTAGAGAAGAAAATAAACATATAATTACCAGGTTTTAAGTTGGTGGAAGAAAGTACCAATGTTCCCATCATTCTGTCACAAAATTTTCTGTTTAAAGAGCAGATTTTGAAAAAATTGAATATGTAGAACAAGTGCTATTTCTAGTCACAGTTTAATTTCCTTCATCTTTAACAAATTTTTTTTAGCTTTTCACTAAAAAAAAAAAAAAAAAAAAAAAGCTTATTTTCCCCTACTGAATCATACCTGAATCCAGTTTCTCTAGGCTTTGTAACATATTGAGAAGACTTCAATATCATTTTCCATTTGTGATTAAGCCTCTGACATCTTATCTTACAGGTGCCATTGTAGTTTCTCAGATTTTCTTTATGGGTGCTTCTAATGAAGATGGTATTCTTTATGTTTCTTGCTCCCACGTCCTCCTGCTATACCTGGTTGTCATATATATTAGCAAGCAAGAGAGGAGACTGTGTCCTGATATTGGTAGTTTGATTCCATTCATAAGTTGCCATTATTCCAGTTCATTTCTTAAAAAACAAAAATGTAGGGGCTGGAGTGGTGGCTCAGTGGTTATGGTGCCTGCCTGGCATGAGTGAAGACCTGAGTTCAAACCCCAGCACCACGTACACAACGGAGTATCTGAGCTACAAAAGCCACATGAAAAATTGATTCTCTTTCTCACTGTCCCTCTTTTTTTTTTTTTTTTTTTTTTGGTTTTTCAAATAGCTTTTATTTTTCAAAAGTTAACATGTGCATTACAGGAAACAGAAAAGTACAAACAAAGAACAAAGTCATCCAGTCACAAGCAATTTAGCTGGATATGTCCCTCCAGGTCGTGCGCACACATACACAACATCCCATTTTGTGTGATTGAGATCATAGTATGTATCATGCTTTCCCACACATCATGAATATTCACCAGTTCAAAATCCCAAAGCTATGTGAATATTTTTGATAACCAAGAATACACTACACCAACTCAATCTGTTAGGAAAAAAAAACAATCCTTTCTTGGGGACAAAAATTTCACTGAAGACAGAAATGGCAACAGGCCTCTAGATAGACATATTGGCAGAGTTACAACTAAAATGATGCATTCCCTTAATGCTGGATTTAAAAATGTGACAAAGCAACAGAATACACTAAGCATGTTCCTAAGAGGCTTCGTTATCAGATTTCTACTACTACAATATTAGCAAGAGCACATGTTCCCAGGGAACTGAAGTACTCCTATAGCACAACCAGAAGATGCACAATCAGTGGCTCCCACCGAAATGTGAATCCTTGCTCCCATCTTTCCCTGTGAAGCAAGATTGACCATTGTCCCTTATGTCTATGAGTTTTGTTTTACTAAGCTGTGTAAATAGTGTATATAAAGGACAAGTGAGTCCTAATCCACATCTAGTTTGTCTAGATGTTAAAAGAGGTTGCCAGTGTATGATAAAAGTAGAGTTAGTAAACTAACATACTGAGTATACTTTGTGTTAAAATTCATAGGA